>CM021100.1:81145377-81316285 GCA_007115665.2 Sequoiadendron giganteum | reverse complement strand
ATATTTGGTCCTCCTCCAAAGCAACCACAATCCAAATCCCAATACAACCTTGTTGACCAATTGGGAAAGACACTCGCACATATTTCCATCCTTGAGCTTCTACGCATATCACCTAAACACAAAGCTATCCTTGATAAGGCTCTACAAGAAACCTTCATCCCTACCGACCTGAACGTCAACCAATTTGAAGCCATGGTTGGATAATTGGCCAAATCCCACCATGTCTTTTTTTATGATAAAGATTACTCCACCTCCAAGTAAAACCATAACGACCCATTACATCTTGAGGTTTTCATCAATAAATGCAAGGTCAGAAGAGTCCTAGTAGATGGTAGAGCCAGATTGAACATTTGTAATCTAAAACTGGTAAAGGAATTGGGCCTATCTAAAACATGTGTGGATAGAACTAAGAGCATTTTCATCAAAGCCTATGATGATGAAGAATGTTCTTCTGAGGGTGTTATCATACTACCTATCAAGATTGGACCTACATTGCTAGATACAACATTCCAAGTCCTAGATCTTGAACTACCATACAACGTAATCCTTGGCTAACCATGGACTCATGCCATGAAAGTCATCCCCTCTGCATACCATCAATGTCTAAAGTTTCCTTTCAATGGCACCGAAATCACAATCATTGACAATTGTGACCCCTTTTAGTATTGCACTAACTTGAGAGAGGTCTGAGATCATCAAGTGCCTATAAACAGTGAAGCTACAACATCTACTCCATACACTCTAACTAAATCCTCAACATCCACCATTCCATCCGCTAATCCAAAGGTCCAAATCCATGATATGGGATGTAGAGAGTATTGTATGGATAGTTTACCGATGAACGACAATGCTAATATTACTAAGAAAGATCAGAATTCTAATGTTGATGTCAAGATAGTTGCAGAAGGAACACCAAAAGATGGTTGTTCTTGGATTGAAACCTTTTGGGACCCTAATGATACATCATCCTTTTCCATATCCACTTCCACTCAATCTTTTCATATCTATGATAACCCTCTTATTTGACCAGGAGATCTATGATAACCCACTCTTTGATCATGACCCCGCTAAGGATATCCAATCATCATCCTTCCATCCCATCTACTCGGGGCTAGGATATGTATCTCCTATTTTTGCCTCTACCAAGTCACCTTTCCAAGTCATTAAGGATGTGCAAGATTCCTTTTACATTAGAAGTATCGAAAAGGATAGTCCCAAAGACTCCATTGATGGAATCTCCACTCTCATTCATCCACTAAACATTCCTATAACTTCACCTAATTCCTCCATATCACTCATGCCCATTCACATCATAGACATGGATCAACAAGATATAGCTCAAGAAAAGAATAAAGGAAAAGCTCCAATGAACGAGATATATTTAAAAGGAGATCAAGCATCAAGAGACATAATGAAAATAATAGAAGATCAAGACAAGTTCCTTAGCCAAAATAAAAAGCTATTGGAAAAAAAAAAAGATCAAGAAAATTCCCCTAGACAAAATAAAAAGCTATCAGACAAATCAAAAATAAACATTAAAAGTGAAAGCAAGCAAAATTCAATCTCCAAGTATGCCTCTCCATCAAAAATCATTGGGGGAATTTATCAAGGCAAAAAGTTAAACAAAGAGCTTGTTGATATAAGGTCTGCATCCATGTCACTCTCACTCATACCATTTATTCCATTACACCCATCCATTCTCACATGTCCATCATATCCCTCCATTGGCGATGTTTTTCAATGGGCCTTTGACGACCACCCCTTCATGTACTCTAGCTCATTGGTTTCCCAAGATCCTTTTTGGATGAAGCTTGATGGACCACTTAGTGTGCACATTAGGGATCCTATCATAGCCTCTTTCATTCGCCACATCTATCATTCTTCATATTTTCCACTTGCAATCCTCATCCTGATCAAGTCCTTTCATCTAGAACGATCATCCAAATAGGATGGGGGCATCACCAAGGCAGTCTATAGATCTGGTGTTTATAGATTCTATACCTAGCTTCTGAGAGCTAGAGAAAAAGTCTTGAAAAAAAATGTTCTGAAAAAATGGTCACCTTGATGAAAACCTGGCAAATAGGCATCTTGGCGACACCAAAAAAAAAAAGTAAAAGTATATTTTTTGTCCAATGGTGAAAACTTGGTAAACAGGCACCTTGGATAAGTACCATGGTGAAAACCTGAAAAACAGGCACCATGTGTAGTAAGTATTTTCTCTATCATCTACTACTACTCTATCTAGTCTTTCACCCTCATTCCCAAATAAGGCCTTTACCTTTTGTCATCTTCCATTCCATCTCCCATTTAACATCCATTATTAGGCTTTTTCATCCTTATCATGACTTCCAACCAATTGACATCTAGTGTCCTTTTCTTGCACCTTTCATCCAAGATAAATCATGTCCCATCTCATCCCTATTGGTTCATCTTATACCCAACTAGGGAAATATCCTTGACCTACTCTGGATTCTGTACTCATCACTAGAAGTCACTATACTTAAAAATCCATAAAAATCATAAAATGTTTTGAAAAAAAAGCCATAAAAATAATAAAGTGCCTTGAAAAAAGCCATAAAAATTATAAAATGTCTTGAAAAAATCCAAAAAAAATGTAAAATGTCCTAAAACATAATCTAAAAGAAAATCATAAAACTTCAAAATCCAAAAAAATTAAAACATGTCAAAACCCAAAAACATTCAGATAACTTTCAAATATCCCAAAAATAGAGGCAAATTCAATCATGTTAGTCTTTATCATTGTCAAACTGCATTGCCTCTGTGACTAGATGTAGGCAAGGCCATTTGTCGATGCGCCCCCGAGGCATTAGGTCAATCCTTTAGGTTTATCAAACAAACAATAAAATCATGATTCGGTCCTTTGTCATTGAAAGAAAGTCAAGGGTCATGTCAAACTATAAGGTCTCTATGCATTGCTATGTAGGCAAGGCCATATGTCAATGTGCCCCCAAGGCCCCCTAGGTCAGGCTTTTAGGGTTCACTTGATCAGTCAAAATAAATCGGACACTGTCAACTCAGATGCAACATAATCATTTGAACTTCAAACACAAATCCTGAATTAACAATACAAGCAAGCCAACAAGTCTCCAAGTCAAATCAATCATTTGTCAAATAAATCAAACTAGTCAAATTTATCAAAAGAAATGGTATTATACAAGATGTGTCCTTCCTGAAACCAGACCTTGTCACTATCACACTTCATCATTCACCTTATATAGGTAGTTTCATGATCAAAACCAGACTTGACGTCTTATATGACATGTTTCTTTTCTTGAAACCAAGCCTTGTCAAAATGGTCCACCCGTCACTCACCTCATCCCTTAACACATTTGGCAAACATTATCTCACTGGAAAATGCTTTTTTGGTTTGGGCTTGTTTTATCTTTTGGTTGTATTTTTGAAGTCATGTTACTAGCTAACTCAAGGATGTTCTGTCATGGATTTAGAGGAGCAATGATGTATCATGATTTGTCTTTTATTTGATTGATGTTTGTGATTTGTCTTGACAAAAAGACTGGGAAACTTTTCCCTACGTATGAGTTAGGACATTCCTTGTTTGTGACTATCTTTTTTATAGATGGATGACCTTGCACACCTTGGTCTATGTCATACCATGGTGTTTTTTGTCCATTTTTCATGTTTAATCGCTCTACAATGATATTGCACTTTTTAAAGAACAAGAAGCATCATCACCTTAATCTTCTTTCATATCTCTTTCTCATCTATCATCATCCATTTTCGTTCATCATTTCATTTCTTTCTTCATCCTCCTTATCTATTTCTCTATATCATTTCTATTCTCCATTCTCTTCTACTCCTCTCATCTATTTTGAGAGCACACTCATGTTCTTTGCACCTACATGTCCTCTCGAGGGGGCATACCTCTACCTCCTCATCATCCTTCCTCATTCTTACATTGGGGCATATCTTTTTCTTTGAAACAACACGACAGGATGCATTGTCTCAAAGAGGGGCAAAATGTAGACACATAAAAATGTACTTGTAATCATTTTTATCCATTGCACATTTCATCTAATCATCCACATAATCATATCACCATATTCATAAAATCAATAAAATATTATAAATCATTTATAAGCATTTATTCATATCATTTAATCATCTAAATCATTTATCATTTATCCATTAAATCATTTATAAGAATTTGTTAATATCATTTAATCATATTCCATTAAGTCATTTAATCATTTATCCATTATTTATTTATTTCATTATTTCACTTCATAAATATTTATCATTTCATTAATCATTAGCATATTCATAAATCATTTAACCATTTCTTAAATCCATTAATTCATCCATTTGCATTAATCATTAAAATGCATTCATATATTTCATTAAATAATTTAAAATTCATAAATCAACTTCCATGAAATTAGCTCAAAATTGCAGATTAAACTCATAAGTCATTTCCATGGAATTAGCTCAAAATTGCACATTTTGAGCTTCCAAACATGAATCATGGCATAAATCACTCAACTCATTTCTCATTTCTCATTTTCAAATTATGTATTCATCTATAAAAACCTCCTTCTCACTTTTTGGGGATACACATTTTGATTTCGAAATTTGATTTCAATCTCTCTTTCGTTCATCACAGCTTCTTGTTTCACTTGTGCTCATAAAAATCTGAGCGCATCAAATGCATAAATCAAGAATCATGGTGAAATAGGAAAATAATGGAGCTGATTTTGTTTTGAATGCATTTATTTTAGTTTTTTCATAGTTTACTTTGCATTTTTCATTTGTATTCATTTGGAAAGGCTCTATTTGATGATATGCTGGAATTTTGACTTGAATTGATAGATTAAATCATTCAGCTTTTATTTTTTAGCATATATAATTAAAAAATGACCCCTCTAACCCTATTGATGCAAATCGTTTTAGGGTGTTTGATGGTATTCTCAAGGTTTTTGAGCCCTTTAATCATTTTTTTGTCAACTGAAGTCTATTTTGGCCTATTTTCTTCAACGTAGGCTTGTTTTCGCATCCCATGGGCTATTTTATGCACCTAAATTGTTGTTAAACCTTTTCACGAGGTTGAACTAATTTTTTTAATTTTCACTGGATCTCTCAAGGGGTAGTGTAGCAGCATAATTTCTTCCACTGGGTAGCAATGAGGCATCCAAAAAATTAGTTTTTTTTAATTCTGACATCGATAGTGTTATTCTTTGAATCGAAGCAGTAGGTGCCTCACTTCAAATAGGGGCAAAATTTAGACACGCAAAAAGTCTTGATTGATACTATGCATTTGATTTTGATTAATTAACACCATTTCTTCCTAAGTCACTTCGAATTAACCAATTAATTAAATAATCAACATTATTTAGTTAAAATCAGAAAATTGAACTATTAATCAAATAATTAAATTTATTGATTATTTCACCTTTCTTCTGACTAATGTTCATCACATTTAATTAAATCAAATTATGCCCTCTCATTCGATTAAATAAATCAAATTAAATTTCACAATAATCTAATCCATCCCAATTAATTAATGCTAAATCACTTTCCAATCAACATTAAAAAATATTCTAGCTTTTAACTCCTCAAGAGTTAAATCAACCCATGTTCAACTAACTAGGTTGCACATGAAACTAATTTATTTTAATTATCTAATTCCCCTATTTATCCTCACAAAGGCATATTCCAAGGAATATTCCTCTCAACCACCATCTATTCAATTTCCCTCTAAAGATTTCAAAAATCTCTTACATCCTCAACAAATCCTCTTACTATTTCATTTACTTCTCTTACATCCTCTCAAATCCTAAACCACATTCATTAAATTTTTCTTACAACCTTTCAAATCCTCTTACATTCTCATTTATTCCTCTTACATCCCCCATTCCTCAACACATTTCCCAAAATGTGTTCCGCTTTCCTCCAGTAGAAATGTGACAAGTGCCACATTCTCATTGGCTCCCATTTTATCCCACAGTCACTAATTCCTCTCATTCTTCAAACCTTGAGCTCTATAAATAGAAACATTCTCTTCACAATATGGATCCAAAGCTTCAAGCATTATCATTATAGGCATTTCAATTCATAGCAATCCATGATTTTGATCAAGTTTATCTAAGTTATCATCATTTGGGGTCATTTCCATATTTGGAATCATCAAAATATTCAAAGCCTATCATAAGGGATTGGGAAAGGGATTATTTCCACATCAAAGGAGCACTACTCCCCCTATGGGATGAATTTTTAGCTAGTTCAATTTAGATTACATGTTATCTTTTGTTAGTTTGTTCTTATTTTCATGTTTTCTCTTTGATTTGGTTAAAGAATCTCATAGGGAGTGTTTATTTGGTTTTCTAACATGTTTAACATTTGTTTGATGTTTCTTGTTATTTAATTGCATATTGGACACTCATGGGAGAAACCATGTGATTGTTTTTAAGATCCTTCTATAGTTTATTAACTTTATAAATTTATCTATGGCATCAAGTAGTTCTTTGAATTTTAGTATACTAAGATGTATTCCTTCCTTTTTTTAGTTGACTTGTCTAGATGGAATTTTTATTTGAACACTACATATTATGGTGGGAAGACTATATCCCACTTCTATTGTTGTACATTGATAGCAATGAGATATGCATGGACTCCATTTTTGTAATAAACATTATCTTTCATGATAAGTTTTCTATGATTTATTTAGGTTTGTTACATTAGTTTCTCAAGATTGAGATATCTTAGTCTACTTTTGAGATTAATATTACATGATCTAAGTATATAATTGAAAAATATTTATAGTCCCACATGGTTGATTATAGGTTTTCCTTGACTTTATTTCCTTTTAGTGTTAATGATAGTTTTTATCAATAAATTTTTAATACCTCAAATAATTGACTCATAAGTGGCTTGAAAATTCATTTTTCATTGGAATTGTCACTTGGTTTATATAGGAGTCCCGTGAATTCCATTAGAAGATAAACAATAATATTCTCTATTACATTTAAGGTACTCATAGTTGTGGATTTATCATACAATAAGTATTGATATTTAGTTATTTGAGTATAATAATTTAGATGACCAATAATTTTCATGATAACAATTCCACTTTAGGATAAAAATTCTTAGTTCTTTCAATTCCTATATGTCAACTAAGAAATAAATATTATAATATTGTTATTTCTTCTATTAATATAACTATCATGTGATGATAAATACCACTATTGAGGTTATTTAACATTAGCATAGTCTGACCGATTTAGGTATCTAGTTTAGATGATCATTTTTTATATAATTTGACAAATAAAGTGATGTAGGAGCATTAAGAGGTGCAAGAGTAATCTTGGATCACCTTTAAAAAACTTCATTTTATTTATTATTTGATTTCACAACTACCAATGAAGTTTAATTCCTCTAAAAAGTCTTGAAAAATGGTTTAAAATTTTCAAATTTTTAAAAAGGGCAAAAAATAGCAGTGCCTCTATTTTTAGTAACTTTGCATTTGAGCATGTAGGGACCTAATATTTTACCCAAATCTATATAATTGAAGCACACATTGTGGATGATTTTTGATCCAAGATCAAGTTAATATTGAGGATCTTCAATATTAACATTTCCAAAAACACCAAAAATTTCCTTAAAATTTAGTTTTGAGGCTTCAAATGATGTTTTGATGCCCCATTGAGAAAATTGGATAAGTCAAGTTTCAAGGGTGTAGAGAACTCTAAGCACTATAGTTTAGAAAAACTAGCTTGATTGAGTGTCAAAATCAAAAGTTATGACTATGAGAGGTTCAACTATTTTTGACGTAGGGACTTACAAATTTTAAATTGTGCTTAGAGGGGCCAAAAAGTCATTAATGACATATTTTTCCATTTTCTAAAGTAGTAGAAAAGAGGGGAAAGTGAGAAGTTCATAAAAAACATGGAATATGGAAAATCAATATCATATTAGAAGTGACAAAAGGGTAGAAGACTCCAAAAACAAGGGGACATGAAGCTATATTGTGTTACATCCTCTATTTGTCTTATAATTTTTGTTTTGTAATCAATATTCATTTTTGTAAAAGAATTAATATTTTCATGTGTGAAATCAATGTTTTTTATATATTTTTAGCTAATCCCTATTATAAATCTCTATTTAGAGCTCATAGAGCCTAATTTACCATTAGAAAACCAGCCATGTAGAGGTTTATATACACTATATTAGGATATTTTCTATGGAAAGTCTTTGATATTGGACCCTTATTATTCAACTATTAAGTAGATTTTTGATCTTAGCAATCAATTTTTATAATTTATTTATTTATGAGTTTTATTTGGCTTGTAGGTAGCTACTTTTAAGGGGAGTACCTACTCCTCTGTTTCCTCTCTACTTTGGAGGTCTTTTTGGTTTCTATGTTGGTTCTTCTTCTCTATAGGGAAATTTCTATGTACATGAGTGTCTCCTCGTGTTTCATTAACTATGATCCATATTTTCAACCACCCAATTCTTGCTTAATGAGGGTGTTAGTGTAGGTTTTACTATCCTTTATTTGGGTTTATATATTCTCCCTACATATTTGTTTAGATTACCTATGTTTCTAGGAGTGGGTCATAATGAGGGTAAGTGGAATATTTTATTAGTGTAAATAATTCCTACATTTGGTTTTGGAGTTACTTATCTTCTTCTATTTTCATCCTCTCTTATCTATATTTTCTTAGTCACCTTAAATGTATTTATTGTTACATTTGTGAATAACAAGAGCCACATGATCTAACAACGAACGAAACACCTTCCACCAAAGAGCTCTACAAAAGAAAGATTTATTTTTTCTATAAAAGAAAATACATAGAGGATGAATAATTACAAGAGAGTATGAATGCTTTATAAGAGAAACCCTAAAGATAAAGGGCTTAGATCATGATAAATTTCAACATATTGTGAGATGATACTAAATGATCTAATATTGGCTCTTTAGTTAACATAAATAAAGCATTAAATTAATTGTTATCAGATTTTCACCACAACTCAAATTGATAGAGCTAGTTGATTCAAATTCATTTTAAGGTGAAGAGTTTCAATTTATTTCCTCAAGTGCTTTGACCATTGCATACATTTGAATATTTAGTTGTTTAAATTCAATGTGTTTCAGTTTGTTGATTATCATTTACAACATTAAGTATTGTTTGAAATGTAAAAGGAAATTCTTTCATTCTGATATTTATTCACAATGTTTCATACATTGTTAACAAAAAGGAAAAATACATAATTGAACAAGTATTTTATAAATTTTGTTTTTGTATTCATTTGACAAAGATGAACCAAGTGTCCCACACAAGCCATGGGAATAGCTGAAACAATTAATCAAAAGGAGTATGCTACACTATAGAAGATAGAAGGAAGAAAAGAACATGTAAGAAGGAACATAATCGTCATTGCCTGATGATTGTCTTTGAGTTACCTTTGGAGTGGTGCACCCTTCCTTGCTTCCACGCTCCAAATGAACCTGCAAGTGATGATTTTTTTTGTTAGAGCTCAGACTATGCACTTCCCTACATGATCTATCAATAATAATGTAGAATATTGCCTATGATGCATTGAAATAAAATGAGAAAAAGATGAGTGCAAGTGAATCAAAGGAGGAAGCATCATAAGAAGCAATGTAATTATTTTTTTTAACCTAACATTGTTTTTTTCCTGTGCAAGTATATGACAAGTCATGTTGTTGTTTTGTTTGAATATTATAAATCATGTGGTGTAAAATGGGATCCCACAAGGGTTGAGACCTGGCATGCTTCCCCTCAACATCCCATAAAGGGGTTTCCAAGAAAAGAAATAATTAAAGGATGCTCAAGGAGATATACATATGAAGGAGTGAATCCAAATATCATAAGATCTCAAACAAGTGACCACTCGGGATAGTCAAGTCTAAATATGCAATGAATTGAAAATCACAAGTGGTCAATTACTCAAGTGTAGTGTCATGAAATGTGATAGTGAACAAGCATACATAATGCCTGTTTTACAAGTCACCAGTTACAACTGAAGCAATTTGACCAACTTTAGAATAGTTTTATCATGGTATTGCATCTCAAAGTCTCCTATGCATAAGTCGTAATTTCATGCTAACATTTTTTGTTTAGAAAATAAAAATGCATGAAGAGAAAAATGAATGAAGAGTGCCAAAGTAAGGTTGGTTCCATCAAGAGCAGAGTTATAAATGGTTACAAGTTAGCTACAAAACTTCAAGAATGAATAGAAATTTCCAGTTATGTCAACTTGTTTTAGGAATACTCAGTTTGAGGTTTCAATGGTCATGGCCTAAGGTGCACTTTTATTCATAAACAAACAGATTATAGTGGGGTTTCTAATTAAAGTTACAAATATACCAGGCCTTTGTGATTTATTTCATGTTTGAGCTCGAATGGAGCTATTGTGATTACATAAAGATAATGCAAGTGAAAGAGTTTCATGTAAGAAATGATGATACCCATTTAGGGTATTAAACTCTAAATGCAAAATATAGAGAGGAACCAACCATGGCTCAAGCTCATACCAACATTGGAGCCCTACAAATGAATTCAATAGTTTTGGCCATGATGGGTTAATAAACCTAGAAAATGAAGTTAATATGTTGCTTATGCATATTCAAAGAAGTATGAGAAATATAAATGCATAGAAACCCTAGTTCATGCTCTCATACCTATGGGCATGGAAAGGAATTTTTTTTTTGTCATAAGTCCCATACCCGCTTAGGGTTTTGAATTTAAATGCAGATACAAAAGAAACAACAAGGCTTCAATCCCTTAACAACATAAAATCTTTCATAAAATGGTGAAATCAAAGCTACAAGCCATGGCCATGAGGAGTATTGGAAACCCATAAAATGGAAAGCATTTATCTAAGAAATGTTTTCATTTAAAAAAAAAAAAATCATTTTACATCATGGGTTGAGGCCAAGAGAGGGCATTTTTATAGAGACAAAGGAAGTATACAAGCATGGTCACGACCTGTGCAATGGCCGAACCCCTAAAACCACAAAACCTTCATATTTTTTGTAAATAAAAGCTTGAATAAGATTTATTTAAGAGGGAAATGCTTTTAGAAGTAGAGAACAAAGCTCACCTTCAATGTTCTATGCATGAGTTCACCCAAGCCTATGGCCGAAGCTTCATAAATTCTCATGTAAATTCCCTCATAGTGGCCACATAAAATGACACAAGGGGTGGCGACACAAGAAACACAAAAGCCATTAGAAACCAATCAAGCTCGTGGCCTAGAGGCAATTTTTTTCATCAAATGAGGTAATAGAAGCATCGAAATGCATGTAGAATGACTTACCAATGGTTTCTAGAGGAGAATCCATGAGAATGGTGTAGAAAATGGTAGAGAATCAAGCTCCAAAGGTTGAAACCCTAATATCCTATGGCATAAGATGTGCAGAGCCATTTCCAAGTCGGCCAAGATGAAAATGAAATGTGAAAACATACGGCTCGCAAGTTTTGTCATTAGGGTTTTCCTTTCCCTAATTCGACTTAGGGAATTTTTGTAAATGGTTTTAAAGTATCAAGTCCCAACTAATACCATGGTGGTCGAAATCTCCATATTGCCTAGTTCGACCCCTTTTAGGGTTTAATTTAATATCATTTTCCTAAGTCGATTTAGGTTAGGAATTTTTTTTAATGTCAAAGCCTAAAATACCTTGTGGTATTTTATCTATATTTAATGTCTATGCCTTAGGAAAATAAATGTCTTTGGACTTAGGTATTATTATTTTTATTTGATTTTATAGAAATCAATTAAGAGCCTTGGATAAATATTTGTCTTATATTTTTATGATTTTTTGAAAAAAATCAATTGTAGTAGGAGCATCAAATATTATTATTTTTTACAAAGATTTTCCAAAATCCTGAGTTGCAAAATCATGAGATAAAGATAGGCCTTATTTTGTATTTTTTAAAAACTGAAAGTATTGTAAAGCAAAAATAAAGCAATATCTTTATAAATTTCTTTGATTTCTTTATATTATGAGAAATTTTAATCAAAGCAGAGAAAAGGTGGCCAAGATCTTTGGATTTGATTTTCTTCTAGGCGAATTTGGAGAAAAGAGTGCAAACTGAAGTTTCCATTTTTTGTCTCTAGTTAGTTGCTCCTGATTTTGAGGCTTTTCTAGACAGATCTTTGGAGATGAGGAATTTCTATCTTTTTGGTGATTTTTGAAGCTATTTTGTGTCATCTTTTCAAGCCTTTTTCCTGAGCTCAAAAATGAAAAATTGGTTGCTTTTTGGAGAAGCAGTGGGCCCGATTTTTCCTATCTTTGCATTGTTGAGGTCATATAATGTCTATAATTTTGAGAAATTCTAATTTCTCAAGGGTTCATATACTAGTTTCTTTCTCTTACACACATTTTGCGAGCTTGTAAACTCCTTTTGTACTCATAATTTGAGTTTTCACTCCTTCAATCAATAAAACAATAGAATTTTCTTCCTCACTTCTTGTTTATGCTTTACAATAATGATTAGATGTGTTTTGTGATTCAATATCTCGAATCCTTTCATGTCTCATTGTTATAGAGTGTTTTTCAGGAGCTACATTTGAATCAGGTTGTGCCTTGTGTTCATTTTGAACCTTTCCACAAATCACTTTTGAGTCAAATTTGTTGTGATTTTATGAGAATTAAGTTTTCAGGAAGTGTTGTGAGTGAGTTATTATCAAAATCTTCTAATTTTGGTTTTAATCATCTTAAGTTTTAGGATTTCAACTACATTTTTCTTTCTAACTCTTTTCTCAGCCAGTCAATAGAATAGGTGATTTATCAACGAGGAAGTTGGCCTTCTCTAGAGATTCATTATCAAAATGAGTTACCCACAACTAAAGAACATTTTCATGTATCAATAGATTGTTGAAAATTCATGTTCAGGTGGGTGAAAATCTCATTGACAACATTAACTAATAAATAAAACCTACATTTAGCTTAAGTGCATGAGAATTAGAATAATAATTAATTAAAGTAATTAATTATTACCTAATACATGATAACTATAAGACCCCCCTTAAGTGTTACTTAGGGAGTAGCTAAAAAAATCTAAAAATCAATGCAAAAAAGAAAAGAAAGCATGAATGGGTCTCACAAACTAGGCCTAATGAGGTACCCAATACAACTAAAAGATCTATGAAAAATGGAGAAATGGAGAAAACCTCATGGGAAAAATTCCACTCCAAAAAGAGATCAAAGCATCCAAAAAAACATGAAGGAAGGAAGGCCTCATGAAGACCCCCAAGGACATCTTCCTTCACCCCAAGCATCAATCTTAGCTAAAGATAGTGAGGTGATGCTAAATTTTTTGCGAAAATTTCTGCAACTTGCTCCTCTATAGGCATGTACTCCAAGGTGAGAAAATCATCATGAATCAACTATCATATGAACTATAGGTGGATATCTATGTGCTTAGTATACATATTCTTTGTTCAGTTGTAAGAAATTTGAATGATACTTTGATTGTCACACTAAAGAATAGTGGGACTATCAATAGGAAAACTAAACTTAGTCAAAGACTACAAAATCCACAAAACCTCCTGGCTGGCCAAAACCGCTGCACGATACTTAGCCTTTATGGATGATAATGCAATAGAAGATTTCTTCTTGCAAGACAATGTAATAGGGCTAGAACCAATGAAAAAAGAATATCCATAAGGGAAATTCCTATCATTGACATCACCATCCCAATCTGAGTTAGTGAATCCAATATATAAGGATCTCCTGATGCATAGTCAATACCATAATTTAAGGTGCCCTTTATATGTCTCAAAATTTGTGTGGAAGATTTCTAATGACTCTCATGTGGATCATGTGAGAATCAAGAGACACGACCAACCAAAAATTAAATATTAGGATGTGAATGTGTCAGGTACAAAAGACTGCCAACCAACTACCTGTATAATGTAGCATCTACTGAAGGAGTAGTACAAGTGGAAGATAATACAACACCTTAATAGAATGGTGTGGGGGCCAACTTGCAATAAATCATACCAAATATCTAAACCATATTAAGATCATACTTCTAATGAAATATAGAAATCACATCCAAAGAATGAATAGCTTGTAAACCAAGAAAGTAGTGCAAAAGGCTAAGATCTGTCATCTCAAACTGCTCCATCAAAGCTTGTTGAACATTTTGTATCATGGAGGATAAACTTCCTATAAGGATCAAATCATCCACATATACCACAAGCATAAAAATATCACCCTCTTGTCTCTGAGTATACACTTTGGGATCAAAATGACATCGCGTGAAGCCAAAAGAAAGAAAAAAGTGTCCATCTTCTCATAAAAAGCCTTAGGGGGCCTATTTGAGACCATATAGTGAACAATGAAGTTTGAAAACTAGTGAAGAGTCTTCAGTAAAACCATGTTGCTACTCCATATAAATCTCCTCATGAAGATCACCATGAAGGAAGGCACTCTTCACATTCATCTAAAATACTGACCATCCCTACGAAGCTGCAAGGGAAAGTACAAGGCGAATAGAATTCATCATGGAAACATGGACAAAAGTCTCAAAATAATCAATACCTTTGACTTGATAAAAATCCTTTACAACAAGACGATCCTTATACTTATCAATAGAACCATCTTCAACATATTTGGTATCGTACACCTACTTGCACTAAACCAAATTTCTTCCCTCGAGAAGAGGAACTAAATCCCAAGTATGATTCTTCATCAGAGAAGAGTACTCATCTACCATAGCATTATCCCACTTAGCAATACCATCTACCTCTAAAAACTTCCAAGGATATAAAATGGTATTGCTAAAAATACTAACACCTAATGTCTATGTACAAGTGTGATGGGAGTCTAAAGGATCACCTACCAAAGGTCCAACTGCATCAATAGTATGGTGGGCATGCTTGGGTAAAGGCTAAATAGATGAAGGTGGTGGGATGGCTGGAGCATCATCATGATCCTCAAGAGATGAGTAATCCTTAAGATATGAGGAGTGAATAGTAGGAGATGAGGGACAAGCTATTAATGGATAATCCATTAGAGGAAAGCACTCATCAAATTGAACATCTTTTCAAAACATGAGCTCTCTAGAATCAAGATCAAACAACTTGTACACCTTAACATCCTCAAAGTAGCCAAAAAATATGAGTTGTTGGCTCTTCCTCTTCATGGATTTCAGTTGAGCTTCAAGATTGAATGCCCAAGCCTCACTACCAAAGACTGAATGAAGATACATCGGGCTTGACATGGGACCAAGCCTCCTTAGGAGTTAGATGTCACAATGCCTTGTGAGGCATATGATTCTAAATATAATTGGCACAATTAACTACCTCATCGCAAAAATAAGAATGCATATCTCATGATTGGATCATACAATTGGCCATCTCCTACAAAGTTTTATTCTTTTTCTTAGCCACACCATTCTACTAAGGGGTATATGGAATTGTAAGTTTATTTTGTAAACCATGCTCAATGCAAAAGTCTCTAAAATTCTAATTAATATACTCCCCCCATTATCTGTGTGTATCCCTTTAATAGAAAGACTAGGTTTCTTCTCCACCAATGCCTTAAATATTATGAAAGAATCAAAGGAATCACTCTTGTACTTAAGAAAGTACACCCATGAATGCTTAGAGAAGTCATCAATAAATGTGAGCACATATTTGGCCTCTGAAAAAGAAGAAGCAAAAAATGACATGATGTCACTATGAACCAACTCCAAAGGTACCTTGGCACATTTAGCTTTACTCATAGGAAAAGCATCTTGATGATGTTTTCTAAGAGCACATCCTTGACAAATAACATAAATATATGAAATAATAGGGAACCCTGACACTAACTCCTATGTGTTGATGGTGTTTTCTACACAACAACAACTCATAAAAAATATTATATCCTATCTCTCTTGAAAGGTAAATATCTATGGAAAAGAGACAACCCCAAGGTCTCTAATGTTAGGTCTTGACAATACAACAAAACAACTTAGAGATAATGTGAAAATGTTGGTAATCACAAAGGGACCTTACTACAAGCAAACAATGGATTTTAAATTTATCAAATCTAACAACAAATTGATACTTGAAATCCTCAATTGTACTCAGATAATAAAGAAAATAACAAAAGATAAAGGTTTCAAAGATACTTCTAAGACTGATCCTAACCCTAAGACTGATAATGCCAAAAGATAAGATGCTCAAAATGGACCCATCTCTCATGAACTACTTTTTGTTTGACCTAGATAAATCTGCAATCTCATAGGAATAGTGCAATCTTCTGAGGTATTTAAAGATTTTCAAATTATGAATATTCATTCAAGACAATCCTATTGCAACTTAAATGAACAAACATTCATAATTGAACTAATCACAATTTTAAGTTCAGGCTAACTTTGCAAAACAACTAACAATCAGCTAGCTGTAAAAAGTATGGACTAGAGATCGCTACAAACATTCCAAACATGAAACCCTAAGCATCACCAAACTATCTAACAAGGAACTTAAGAAATTTTAAAGATAGAACAACAAGAACCATGCTAGATAAAACTCAACACAAGAGAGATACCAAATCACAACATCCTTTCTTATATTAAGTCATCCAAAATGGCAACAATTCCAACCTTCTGTTACAACACTTGCTTGAAGATAAACCCTAATTCACTCAAATATGAAATCTTCTAACTTGCAACTATTCTACTCTATATTTTATTCTATATCCTCTCCCACAAATGAGGCAACATGCCCAATTTATAGAAAACCCCTAAGATAGGCCGGCCCAAATAAGAGTTTTACAATAATAAAAATGCCACACAAGAGGTCGACCCAATGCATGTAGATAATGGGAAGCACAAACTTTGATGTAGCCCTATATAACTACTTCCCATCCTTGTCCTTAGCTCGATCCACTTCAACATGCACTACCAACAACACTCTGTCTAATTCAAAAATAGGTGGCAAAGGAAAAACCCTAACTTTTCTGTCAAGAGACTTGATGTCATCTCTTGCCTACCTTAGTGTACCATCCCAATCAGCCCTATTTGTTAAATACCTGTCAATAACTACAATGTAGGTTGCAGCATCATCTAGCTGATGTTCAGTGACTGGACCTTCACTGATTGGAGAATAGACATCTCTCCACCATTTCCTGAGTTGTTCCAAATTAAGATGCTTCGGAGCAAACTTCTTCCTTCCTATCATAATTTCAAAGAATGAGATGCACTTATCATGAATGCCAATCAAGGTGTCCTTAATCTGTCTCCCTTGTTTATGAATCTTCTTCAAGGCTCTTTGCCTCATCTACAAGATCTCGAACCATTCCCAAGGCTTAGAAACCCTTGGAAAAGGAAGAATCCCACTCTTCACCAGTTTATCCTCGGTATATTCCATGATCGTTCTTGTTTTCTACAATAGGAGATCAATATACTCCCTGTCCTGGGCTAACACAGTCTTTGTAGCTAGGGAAAATCAGATATAAAACTAAAACAACAAGATATGAAAACCCTAACAAGCACAATAGAGTACAAGCAAGTATGAAAATCAAAATAACAAGTGAATGCAAACCAATCTCCAAGCTTGAATTGATTTATCTTCATTTCTCTTCTCCACTTCCATGAGAATGCATGATTTTGAAGGTTTGAATGGTGATATGTTGATTACTCATTTTTGCAGCATAACGATAAGATGAATATGATAGAAGAAAATAGATAGATAAATGAAAAGATTGAGAGAAATTTTGGCAGAATGAGGATGCTACCAGAAGATTCCTCAAATGGCATGTGAAAGGATTGATTTATAGGAGAAGGCTGATTTGATTCGATGGTCAAGATTAAAAGTCAAATTTGTGATATGTATGGCTAGGATCAAAAGTTTATTTTAGTGTCCATGATGCACATTAAGTGGATTATGACATGAGGCTAAAATTAAGATGTGAGGAAATAAGTGGGATTCTATTCTTTATTTTGGAAGAAAAGATGCTTATGACGCACAATGAATGGGGGTAAAAATAGGATGTGAGTGGGAATCTCATAATTTAAATAATAAAATTATTTGAATTATGTGTGCATGTGAAGAGTTGTAGTCATGTGACACATGTTGCAATGTGGTAAAAGTGAGAGATTAATCAAATATTTAATTTGAATTATTTTGAGACATGTGAAGGGGGATTAATTAAATAAATGAGATTTATTTAATTAATTAGGAAGGTGATTAAGTGGAATAAATGAGATAAGTGGGATAGTGTAATGACCTAGGATAAAATATTACAAAATGTCTTACAAGGTCATGTATCGACTAGGTAATATTATGACATGGACAATTTTGGGTGTCTACAATCTTCACCCAATCCACTGACCTCATGGAATCCCTTGCAGTCAACAAGATATCCTTGATAGCACCATCACATTTAGTCTGAACTCCCTGCAACCAGCCAACCGTGGCATGTGTAGTGCCTTTCATTCTTTCAAGCTCAGAGATTGTTTCTTGAGGCAAGAAACCCGTAGCAGAGGAGGAAGAGCCAATAGACTGCAAGGGTTTCATCAAATCCTAAAATTATTTCTTCAATTTCTCATTCTCCTTTTCCAACTCATGCCTGGTTTGTACCTCCTTCTTCAATTTACCTACAATTATAGCACTGGAGCCTTCATACTCCTCAATATCTTGCTCCAAAGAAGCATGCCCTAAATCGATGGTCTGCACATGATAGTCCTCTATAGTCACCCTATCTCTCCTTGTCTGGAGCAGGAGTAGTAATATGAGCCACCTTGTTGCCTGATCCATCCCTCTCAATTCTGGATACAACCCTAGGCTTCTTCTTGGTCTTACTTTTCCCAATTTTATCCATTAGTTCTTCCCAATTGGGAGGACTTTCCTCCACTATAACCATTTTTATCCTTAATTCTCTATCCACCTAGCCTGGAAAAGTGGATTTGGTTGGCACTTCATCCTGTTTCTCTTGTTCCAGCTGGACACTAAGTGCATCTTTCTCAACACTCGACACATTAGGGATTTCCCTAGCTGAATCCTCCTTATCCCGAGTCTGTTCCTATACAATAACCTATGTTTGTGAAGGAATCCTAGCTAGTATCTCCTCCTATTGAGGGGATTTGTTCAATTTCTCTTTTGCAGGTGAATCCGCATAGGCTACCAAGGGAGATTAGATCACCTTATCAATTTCTTCCTCTACATTGTAGAGGTCTCCTTCCTGGAATTCTTCTTCACCCAAGTCCTTAGGATCTTCATCCTTCTTTGGCTCTTCTGGCACACTACTAGTCTTTTGAGAAAGGGGAATGTCCTCTTGTTCAGTAACATGAATAGTCACAGGAGCACTACCTTTTGTTGTAGCATCCTTCAGAGAAGGAGTCCTTGACCTCCTCATGTATACTTGTGTTCTTTCCCCTGAACTTTCTACCTCGACAATAGGTAGCTCAACTTCCCCCTATGTCTTGGAAGTTTCTTTTTCCTTTTGTGATAATGTTACAAGTCTTCTTCTCTTGGTCAAGGGAGCAGTGGCATCCACTTCTTCCTTTTCCCCTTTATCTTTTTCAGCCCCTCTTCTTGGAACATGTCTTCTCTTCTTGGCAATGGGCTTCCTTTGTTTTCCTACCTCTGCCACCTCCTTAGTTTGAAAATCCCTAACCTTCATCCTGAAGGGGAAGTCCACCTTGGCCTTACCTTTAGGATCTCACTCATGTGACTCCTCAAAAGTAGAATGAGACTCCCAGTCTCCCATGAAATCATAGGTGCATTGGACACCTTCACTTTCTAACTCCAATATTTTATGCTTCAGCCACATTTTAGTATACTTAATCACCAGAGCCATAATTTTCTCCAACTCTATCTTTTCTTCCTCCAACCATTCAATCTCTCCAACTGGTTTGTCCTTCGTAGCCTCGAAGATATGACCTTGAATAAAATTTCCATCTTCTTCTACTTGGTCAATAATGGCCTTTATGTTATATAGTCTACTAGGTCCACTAGTAGCCTAGAGAATTTCCTCTTCCTTACATCAAATTCATCACCAAGGTTACCCCAATAATCTTCAATGTTGTCTTTGTGGATATACTCCCTACTAGCCTTCTTTTGTGCTTCACCTGTGATATCGAACCTTGTCCTCTTGGAGTGGAAAGAGAGACCAAAAGTACTCATCTCCTCTTCAGAAGCATGCGCAGACTTGAATGAAGGGCAAACCTCATTTGTTCCTATCTTCAAGGGGAAATCATTCCCAAACCCTATTTTATGTTTATCTCCCTTCACAATCACATCGAAGTTACAAATCTGCCTAGTGACTCCCAATAGTATAATATGGTTAGTTGGGTACCTTGGGAGTCTGTAGGGAGCCCTTTGACAATCATCAATCCTAATGTAGGAGAAAGTGGGGAACTGGATGAGCCATGCCCCATACCTCCTTATTAGTTGTTTGGCCTTGTCTGAAATCCTCATATGCTCCGCACCCTATAGCAACCTGGTAATATAAATGGTAAACGCATCATTTTCCCTTCTATAGCTACCTTATCCCAGGTGCAACTGTGGATACACCTCATAGATTGCATCCTGCCCAAATGTACCTCTAGTACTCAGCCCCTTGTATGGGTGGAATGTTGCCAATGCATACACCAGGTAAGAAGTCATGGTGAAAGTCCTGGTCTGCAAGACATTACACATCTGCTCATGGATTACTACACTTATGGCACCTGGCCAGTGATTGTTTACACCTTGCTCCATCCTAGCAATAAAAATGAACATCCAGCCCTCAAATACTCCTGCACTCTTCAGTCCCACCAACCTGCTGAGGAGAGTGATGGCATTATAGTATTCCCTCTTGAATTTAATTCTAAATAGTTGTTTTGGCAACTTGGAGAAGTGAAACTTGGGCTTCTCTAACCAAGAGTTGATCACTTGCTGGGACTTAACCACATTCTCCTCATAGTACTTCTTGGTTGTATCCATATCAAAGGCCACCACACATGACCTATCAGGTATATCAAAGGTTCAAGCAATGGACACAGGGTCGAAGCTAGCCACAATCCTTCCTTGAGGACCAACTATTCTTTGTGTACCTTGGTCATAATTTTTGGCACATTCCAGCACCAACTCATAGCATTGTACTGTGAAAGGGAAACCAACAAAATGTGCTAACCCAGACTCCACTATCCTTCTGGCCAATAAAGGGAGATTATGTGCTACCATTTCAGCCTTGAACTCTTCATAGTCCCACACACCCACATTGGTATCGGTAATTCTTGACCAGACATAATTCAATTTGTTCTTAGGAACCTTACTTTTCATGTCCATTTTCACTCTCTCTGCATCAATGATAGTAGAACTTTCTACACTTGGATCAGTTGCCTTTCCCTTGCCATGCCCACCAACATCTTGTCCTGATCCGGCTTGCGAACAAGTAAATAAAAAAAAAAGATCCAAGATAAACAACGATTGTCAAAACCCATATCCCAAAGTTCGGGATTTAGCCCCCTTCGTAGAATCTAGATTGGAGAGGAATTCTAGGGAAATTCGGACTAGGCGGAATCAAGCGAAACAAACTCCACAATATCATTTCAATCAATCAGTGTAATAAAGGAATAACCTAAAACTACTTAGCATAAGTTCTTTTGATCATCTAAATGCATTATCAATAAGCAAATTCCTCATGTAATCATCAGATTCTTCATTCCCATAAAAATTCAGAAGAATCCAATAGAGATAGAAATCCCCGAAAACAACAATTGTTTCAGTAATCCAAGAAAATGAAGGAAGCGCAGAAAAATCCGAGAAAATCCCAATGGAGTGAATTTCAATGGAAGTAAGAAAAATTTACCATGAAAGCATGAATCCGGTAGAACGACTAGGAAACAGACACCGGGAAAATCCGGAGGAAGCGGAATTCCGCGAGGCAAGCAAAAGTTTGGATTTAAAGCAAAATATGAAGAACAAAGGGAAAACGAAAAAGCTCGAGGAAATCCAATAGAGACGAAATTCCATGAAGGCACTGAAAACCTGAACATATCCCCATTTCTCTTGCCTTTACCCCAAATAGATCGAATGGACACAGACTAAGAGCCTACAACTCAACAATGACTTGACCTAAACCTCCAATGGATTTACCACTAATTTAAAACTCACCTCCTAGCAATTTGAAATGGATTGGCTATGCCCTAGGTCAAGAACCCCGAAACCTCTGCCATGAAAGCACAGAATAGCTCAGGCACAACTTGCTTGCAAGCAAGGATAGGAAGTTTGTGGAAAATGCAAGCAAGCCTCGAAAATAACAACGAAAGACCAGCCCTCAGCAAATATTCAAAATGAACACCCGAACAGACCAACAAGACACGAAAACCCCAAATGTTGAGGAATAGCACACACATACACCAATAGCATAGCAATAAACAACATGAAAGCACACACAACAAAGAAATTCAAACCAAAAGAGAGAGAGAATATCTACATACCATGAGAATAGAAGGAAACAGGACCCAGGAAGCTAGCAATAAACTTCAAGCACGAGCAAAACATGAATAATGCCCAAGAAATCTGAATACACACTCAAAATCACTCCCAAACGCACAATTCAGCAACACACCTCAAGCTCAAGCACTCCAAACTCAAATGGAAAGTAAATAATCAAACTCAAATGGAAAATTACTTCCCAAAACTCAATATAACATTGCCCCAAAAGTCGTGCAATCACCATTAATGTGATCGTCAAGATGATTGAGACCAAAGTCCAGGAATCTGACAGAGCAACGGACTTCAGAAAAACCCATACATGATGGATTTCCCTGGACTCGAGCAAAAAGGCTGCTATTACCAAGCACCAAAGGGAAACCGGGAAAGTTCGGCTAGGGCGGATTTTCCCAAACATAGTGAAAAGCCTGAAATGCACCCAGAACTTAAGGTTGTCAATAAAATCATAAATGGGCCATCCAACCAGTAGAATGAATCATCAAGCACATGCCCAAGCAAGAAAAACTCCAAAAATAGAAAGGACAAGACACCAAAACCTGAAAAATGAGGGTCCCCACCTTTAGTGGGGCGTGTGTGCAAAAACTGCACAACAAATGACGACTCCGCTAGGAAAATGCTCCAGAGCATTTCAAGAACAAACTAGAATCAAGAACCCAAAATCTCTGGTTTCAATCCTTACATCAGAACACCTATGAACAAAGTTTCAGAAACCACAAGCAAGAAGACTCTTTCCTATACCAGGGTCCAAGTGTGTGTGTTTTGCATTTGTTTCCTATTCCTTAGGTGCGACGAGAACCAAAGCAAATCTGACCAGGCTACATAAAAGTTCTAACTTCAAAAGCAACCTGGATAGAGCCTCACTACCAGTCAAGAGTCTATAGCCCAAATGAGGTTATCGCTATGACCCTCCCAAGCATAGCTCTACTACTAGTCAGGCGTCTATAGCCCCGATAGAGATACTAGGATATCCCCTATAAGGTGAAGGTTACTTTGATTTTAAATATTTTCTTTTTCTTTTTTCTCTTTTCTCTTTTAAACATTTTATGAAACCCTTCTTTCACCTCACAAGTAATGAAACTTACACTCAAGGATGAGGAACATAGTGGCACTGAAGCAGAATATAATATTTTTCACCAGGCCAAATTACATAGGAACCGTAAGAAATTCCAGAATCTTTATTTTAGTGTGAAGGTGTGAGACCCAAATATATTCCAAAGTTTATCCAAAATAAGTGACTCTAATTCTAAATACAAGGGACATCAGATAGAGGAATTCCACCATTTGATTTTGAAAAAATTATTAAAATTTGTAAAAGAAACTTATAGAACAATCCCAAGTAAATAGCTTGTTATACAGATGCAACAACCCCAAGAAAGCGAGAAACCAAAAGAAAAAAACCAAAATGGAAGGCAAAACGAACCAAAGAAAACCTACACTATCCAAAGAAAACAAGCAAAGTAAAGTAGGAATAAATCCTACACTAACTATGTACAAGGATGAGCTACAAACAACTCAAGATTGGAAGTAATGCTCCAGATACTACCCATTGACAGACAGTGGGATATCCTCACCAGTGAGAGTTTTCAAGCGAAAAGCATTATGTCCAAGAATTTCCGAAATATGGTAAGGACCAAGCCAGAGTTTATCAAATTTACCATGCTCTCCCTTACGGTCATGGGCTTTATCCTAGTAGAGAGCCAAGTCAAAAATCCTAAAGGATTTCACCTTAGCTCTCCTATCAAACCATCTTGTCACCATGCCCTGATGTTTAGCAAAGTTTTATAGGGCTTCATCTCTTTTCTCTTCAAGGTGTAACAACTCAGCCAAATGGGCTTCATGTTTATCTTCCTCCTTGTAGTATTCATTAATGAATTGCAGGGTAGGGATCTTCAATTAGATGGGGAATAGAGGTTCTAAACCATACACTAGGTGATAAGGAGAGGTCCCTATGCATGCCTTCTGTCTAGTACGATCTGCCTAGAGAGAAAATCGAAGCTGGGTGTGCCAATCCTTAGGATTTTGTTCTAGCAACTTACGGATAACTGTCAATAGGTTCTTATTGGAGGACTCAACTAGACCATTACCCTAAGGGTAACAATTGGATGAAAATTTAATAGCAAATCCATGATCAAATGCCCAATTAGAGAATTTTAGTGATGCAAATGCAGGACCATTATCACAAACTAAAGATAGTGGACAACCAAAATGATTAATAATACCTGAGTCAAAAAAATTGATTACCACATCCGAAGTGCATTGTTTACAAGAAAGAGCCTCTATCCACCTAGTAAAATAATCAGTTATAGTAAGAATATACCTATGGCCTATAGAAGATGGAGGATTAATTGGACCTATAAAGTCCATTCCCCACTAGGCGAATGGTTTTACCTCTATGACCCGTTGAAGTGGAAGGGCTACATTTTTTTCCTTACTTGTTGTAGTTTGACATATGTGACAAGTTCTCACATGTTGATGTGAATCTTTGAACAATTTAGGCCAATAATAGCCTACCCTCAAGATCTGATTTGTAGTGGATGATGTAGAACCATGGCCTGTGCCATATCTTTCATGAAATTCCATCATCACCCTGGTCACTTCTTTCTTCCCTAAACATCTCAGGTATACACCCTCATGATTTCTCTTATATAGGATATCTCCTTTCATCATAAAACTTCCACTCTTCCGACGCAAAGATCGCTTTGAACTGTGCTAAGGTGATCAAGACATTGCTGATTCAGTAAATAATAAATGATTTCATCATACCAATCTCCTGGAGATACCTCCTGAAGATAATAGTGTTGAGCTATGAGATCAGGACCTCTCTTAGCCATTGTCTTTGTGAGTCCCTGTCCTCTTACTAATTTCATGGGTTGAATCTCCATATCATATTCCTGCAACATAGTCACCCATTTGGCTCTTCGTTCACCTAACTCATTCTGCATCAACAACAACTTTACTGCAGGATCAGACACTATTGAAAAAACCTTATTCCTCAGGATATAATGCCTGAACTTTTAAACTACTCTGACCAAGGGATAGGCCTGCTTTTCCACATTATGATATCTTAATTTTGCATCCTTCAGAGGAGTGCTCATGAAGGCTATAGGATGCTCATCACCTTGATCAAAATTTTGGGTTAACATTCCAATACAAAAATGATTAGAAGCGAATGAATATATGTAAAAGGGCTTAGCATAATCTGGACTCACCAATACTGGAGCCTCAAAAATAGTTGTCTTGATTTTTGCATATGCCTCCTTAGCTTCTACATTCCACTCTACTTTTGCTTCTTGTTTCAACATAGCACTCAATGGCTTCACTATCTCTGCAAATCTAGTGATAAATTTTCTAACAAAGTTAATCTTTCTGAAGAATGACTTCATCTATTTCTTACTTGCAAGAGGCCGAATCTTCAGGATAGCCTGTATTCATTCAGGATCAATAGCAATACCCTGTTATGAGATAATATGTCCTAGTAATTTTCCCTCTGTGACTCCAAAAATGCACTTCCTTGGATTAAGTGAAATACCAAACTCTCTGTACCTTTGGATTAATTTACATAAATTTGTTATGTGATCCCCACGTTTCTTAGAAAAAACCGTCAATTCATCCATATAAATAATGATGCACTTACCAATTATGTGCTTAAAAGCAATATCCATAGCTCTCTCGAATGTAGCTCCAACATTGATCAACCCAAATGGCATCCTTTTGTAAGAAAAAGTTCCCCATTTTATAGTGAAGGTAGTTTTGTGTCTGTCTTCATATTGTACCATAATTTGGTTGTATCCAGAATACCCATCCAGAAAGGACATTAGCTGAGATCCATTGACAATCTGAAGCACTTCATCCAGCAAAGGAACTGGATAGTTATCCTTTTCTAATGCTCTATTCAGATTTCTAAAGTCCACACACAATCTGATTTCTCCATTCTTTTTCCTTACTGGAACCAAATTCACAACCCAAGTCGAATGCCTCACTGGAAATATAATTCATGCTAAAAGCAACTTCTACATTTCCTTCTGAATGATGGGTTCTAAAAGAGCATTGATTAGCCTCTGTCTTTGTCTAAATGGTTTGACATTTGACTTCAAAGGAATTGTGTGTGTGATGATTGAAGTATCATATGTTTTCAAATCTTCATAACTCCAGGCTATCACATCATGATATGTGTGCAAGGCATCAATGATCCTTTTCCTTTCTTCTATAGTACACACCTTACCAATAAAAAAAAAATTCATGTCATCTGGCATCCCCATATTATATGTTTCACACTGGCTATTTAGAGACTCCCTTTTAACTTGTTGCTCTTGATCTCTTATCTTATCCAAATCAAAAATTCATTCAAGCTGCACCATACCTCTTGTAATAGTGTTGGTCTTCAGGTTAATAATTCCTCCCAAATCCATTTCTGCCTCTTGAGGCTCTATCTCATCAATGACTTGAGAAGCAAACACATCACAACTTGTAATAAAATCCAAAATATGCTTATCATCTTCAAATATTTGGAAATTAGTAACGTTGTCAGGTACTAAAGGTACTGGAGTGAGTTCAACTGTAAAATTCTTTAATCCTGAAAGTGATAAAGGTTTCAATGTGCTAGTAGCCTATGCCAGAGAATCAACAACTTGATTCCTGCTTTGAGGGATCAATTGGATATTGAACGCATCAAATTGCTCGATGAGATCCCACACTCTATGTCTATAATTAGTCACTCTCCTGTCATGACATGAATACTATTTCCTTACTTGTTTGACTACTAGTTCAGAGTCTCCAAAGACCTGTAATACCTTAACCTTCTTCCTTGATGCCATTAACAACCCATGGATCAAAGCTTCATATTTAGAAACAAAATTAATGCATTGAAATTGGAGTCTATGAGAAGCAAAATAGTTCTTACCTTTAAGACTAATCAACTCAAATCCTACTCCAGCACCCTGCTTAGTTTTGGATCCATCAAACCTCAATGTCCAACAACCATCAGGCTCTGGTGGCCTTAATTTATCTTTCAGTTTGCTGCAAATAGGGGGATTCTCAGGAAGTATTGGGTTTTTATCCTTATCATCATCCAACTCCTTCTGTATATTGAGTCTAACAGTTGGGATTGGATTAAGGCATTTTTGTATTTGTTCCACAATAGTTTGAGACAAGTCACATTCTAGCTCGGAGTGAGGAGCATCATGGACTCTACACCAATTAGGGAGCAATAGTTCTTCAAAATTCATGCTTACTCCTAGTTGTATCTGATTCTCCATACATCTCTAGATGAATTCCTGAAAGTTATCCAACAAACTAAGTTGCCTATCCTTTTGGTCATCTGTTTCATCTACTTGTTCAGTTAGTGTTTCAGAACCATTGATCTCTGATATGAACTCATCTAAGGGGTCCTACAACATAAATACCTCTTCATCCTCTATGGCTGATGCAGCCAACACATAATTCCCCATGCCAACCTCTGATACTAATACCTCATTCGAAATATTCTGGTACTCAGTGATTACATACTTCATTCGATGTTCTTTTTCAATTTTATTATGATTTGGAACTCCTTTACATGGTAACCACATGTGTGAGTGGTCTATAGATGTATATCCATTCAATTCCTTGGTGAAATCCTAGCCCAAAATCAAACCTTAAGTATCAGGAATGTCAGCAACTTGAATGTTGATCACTTGTTGCACCCTAGGATCTAATGCCAGCTATGTGGGAATCATATTCAATTCTCCCACTACACTTACCTCTATTTTTTCCAATTGAGTGACCTTATTTTGAAAGGCTATGGGGGTAATACCTAATGCTTTACAAACAGAAAAAGACATAACATTTGTAGATGCCCCTGAATCCAGAAGATAATTATGTAGATTCTTCCCAAAGATACAAACAATAATTAGGAAAGGGGGGGTTTCCATATTGCCCTGAAACAAACTCAACTGAGTGTCAGCTTGTGCAACTTGACCCTTATCTTTATCGCTCCCTTTGTCTACAGGTGGGACCTAGCCTCTAGATGCCTGTGAACTAGAAGATCTGGAAACAACCTCATTGGCAGTTACTCCCTGTGGTACTGTATTCGAATTGAATGACCCCAAAACTACATTTCTAATAATAGGAACTCTTAACAACTCAAAATAAGAAAGAATTACCTTCACCTTCTTGAATTATTTAGTCACATACTTGCCCAATTTCTCTACATTCAGATCAGCATTGGTTTCCTTGTAGCCAATAGCCTATATGTCCTTTGAAACTTCAGCATTGTTTCCTTTTGACAAGTACGGTGCAGGCATATGAGGATAAGGTGGATTATTACTAGCCTACAGATCTGATGGAGTTGTAAAATTTTTAGGAGGGATAGAAGTAGTGAAAGGACCTCCAGCCTATGGGCTCCTGTTAGGTCTATTCCTCAAATCATATTTCTTTGCTGGCTACTGAAACATCTGAACTTCTTCAACACCAACTTCTTCCTCATCCAAGGGGCCATTATCATTCTCATTTTCCTCATTAAACAACTAGGAGATCTCATCTTCATTTAACACCTGCTTTGCCTCATTATCCAGGTCACTAGACTCTTCCTCTAGTTCATTTTCCTCACCTTTTGGGAATGGGGCATGATTAAGTACCAGCACTGGAGAATCATAGGGATTTGAGGGAATAATTTCCTGACTACTGGAATTATTCTCAATTTCATATTGAAAAATGGAAGCAACAGTTTGAAAATTGGTGCAATCCAACTCAAAATGCTAGCTTGTCTTATGGAGTCTGCACCATCCAGACAAAGTTGCCTCTTCCAAATATACACTGTTTGGAGGCTTCTCCTGAGTAGAAGGCTAATCTAATGGAGTAGGAACCCCTCCATTGTTAGGTCTAGTATTCCATGACCTATTTTTCCTAGGTGGTTGCCCTCTATCAAATCCTTGTCCACCTTGTTGATTCCTATCAAAGTTCTGACTAGAGCCTTATCTTCTATCAAAATTCTAACCAGAGCCCTATGCTCTATCATGATTTTGATTTCTGTCAAAATACTACCCTCTTTCAAAGTTCTATCCTCTATCAAAGTTCATGTTATCTCTGCTGTAATTAGACTGCATGTTCTTCTGAGCAGCCTAAAGTTGGCTATTCTAATTTCTCAAATAAGTCACCTCCATATTCAGTTTCTTCACTTGCTTAGATAACTCATCTAGCCGCTCCTTGTCTAGACTATTAGGTGATGTTGAATTCACATTTCTAGGAGGGTATCCAAGTATTCCTCCAAAACCAACAACCTGATTCAAAACTTCTAAATTCTGCAAATATGTGGGGAAACCAGCTTGTTGTTATGGATTGATGGGTTGATTAGCCATTTGTTGAGGGTAAGAGGTCATAGGCTGAGCCTAATTTATTGGAGGACCTGGATGAGGGACCAAAGGCAATGAAGGTATTGGATTCATTATAGGAGCATGACTAGTCAAATCTTGGTTAAGAGCTTGGACTTGTCCAGGCTGAGCAGTAGATCCTGAGGATGGTAGAGGTCCTGATAAATGCTGCCTCAAATCCATGCTGATCTTAATAGCCTTAGCATATGTAGTAAGCTAAGTATTTGGGGGATTAGTCCTTTGCTTAAGGAAAGTGGCTGTAAGGCTATCCAAGGATTCAAAGTAAACTTTCAGAGCAGTATCTTTGTTTCTAGCATAAAGTGCCTGGAGTTTGGTGTATGCTCGGTGGAACCTATTGTTCAATGATCCTATGGGCTCATTAATCTCTCTTTTCACCCTAGTAAATTGTAGGTATAACTCATTAGCACTAATGGGAATCTTAAACTTCTACAAAAATGCAGTTTCTAGTTCAGTCCAATTATGAATGGAAGCAGCAGGTAAGTGATTATACCAATAAAAGGCCTCTTCCCCAAGCGAATAAGGGACAAGCCTGCATGCAACATCCTCATGGTTAATTCCTCTATCCCTCAGTCAGGTCTGGAAAATCCTAATATGCTCTTCTACTGTCCTATTGGGATCATGAGTATGGGACTTAGAGAAAAAATGCTCAGGGTTCTTGGGCATGACATTGTAATTATTGAAAATCAATGGAGATGGGTTGTTGGCGAGGAAAGCCATTGGTGGAGTTGGGGGTGGTAATGGCCGATTTATGACTAGTTGTGACTCTGGAATAGGAATTCCTTCAGAATCAAATGAGGATGAGGATAATGGGGATGATGGAAGTGGCTAAGCGGATGATGATTCTTCCCCTCTCCTGGTCCTTCTTAACCTAGTAGGGGCCTGCAATTCTTGAAATTCCTCTTCTCCTGGAGTAGATCTGGTTCTTCTTCTAAGCCTCTTAGGAGAAATGGCATTTAGAAAATGCTCCAACTTTCTTATACAATGCCCTCCTTCTAGTACCAATTTGTTGATGGTATTTTATACACAGCAACAACTCAGATAGAATATTATATCCTATATCTCTTGAAAGGTAAATCTCTATGGAAAAGAGACAACCCCAAGGTCTCTAATATAAGGTCTTGACAATGCAACAAAACAACTCAGAGATAATGTGAAAATGCTGGTAATCACAAAGGGACCTTACTACAAGAAAACACTAGATTTTAAATTTATCAAATCTAACAACAAATTGATACTTGAAATCCTTAATTGTACTCAAATAATAAAGAAAACAACAAAAGATAAAGTTTTCAGAGATACTTCTAAGACTGATCCTAACCCTAAGACTGACAATGCCAAAAGATAAGATTCTCAAAATGGACCAATCTCTCATAAACTATTTTTTGTTTGACCCAAATAAATCTGCAATCTCACAGGAATAGTGCAATCTTCTGAGGTATTTAAATATTTTCAAATTATGAATATTCATTCAAGACAATCCTATTAAAACTGAAATGAACAAACATTCATAATGGAACTAAGCACAATTTTAAGTCCAAGCTAACTTTGCAAAGCAGCTAACAATCAGCTAACTACAAAAAGTATGGACTAGAGATCGTTGCAAACATTCCAAACATGAAACCCTAAGCATCACCAAACTATCTAACAAGGAACTTAAGCAATTTTAAAGATAGAACAAAAAGAACCATGCCAGATAAAACTCAACACAAAAGAGATACCAAATCACAATATCCTTTCTTATATTAAGTCATCCAAAATGGAAACAATTCTAGCCTTCTATTAAAACACTTGCTTGAAGATAAACCCTAATTCACTCAAATATGAAATCTTCTAACTTGCCAAAATTCTACTATGTATTCTATTCTATATCCTCTCCCACAAATGAGGCAACATGCCCAATTTATAGAAAACCCCTAAGATAGGTTGGCCCAAATAGGAGTTTTACAATAATAAAAATGCCACACAAGAGGTCATCCTCAAAAGATATTTGAATATAACATGAAATGTGCAATTTGCACCAATTTCATCCAAGTTAACCTAGGGTCTCAAAAATTCAGCGCGATGCATGTAGATAATGGGAATCAAAAAATTTGATATAGCCCTATATAACTACTTCCCATCCTTGTCCTTAGCTCAATCCACTTCAGCATGCACTGTCAACAACACTTTGTCCAATTCAGCAATAGGTGGCACAGGCAAAACCCTAAATTTTCTTTCAAGAGACTTGATGTCATCTCTTGCCTATCTTACTGTACCATCCCAATCAACCCTATTTGTTAAATGCCTACCAATAACTACAATGTAGGTTGTAACATCATCTAGCTAATGTTTAGTGACTGGACCTTCACTGATTGGAGAATAGACATCTCTCCACCATTTCCTAAGTTGTTCCAAATTGAGATGCTTTGGAGCGAACTTCTTCCTTCCTATCATAATTTCAAAGAATGAGGTGCACTTATCATGAATGTCAATTAAGGTGTCCTCAATTTTTCTCCCTTGTTTATGAATCTTCTTCAAGGCTCTTTGCCTCATCTACAAGATCTCGAACCATTCCCAAGGCTCAGAAACCCTTGGAAAAGGAAGAATCCCACTCTTCACCAGTTTATCCTCAGTATATTCCATGATCGTTCTTTTTTTCTACAATAGGAGATCAACATCCTCCCTATCCTGGGCTAACATAGTCTTTAGCCAATCCACTGACCTCACGGCATGCCATTCAGTCAACAAGATATCCTTGATAGAACGATCTCCTTTAGTCTGAAATCCCTACAACCAGCTAGTTGTGGCATGTGTAGTGCCTTTCATTCTTTCAAGCAAGGAGATTTTTTCTTGAGGAAAGAAACCCGGAGGAGAGGAGGAAGAGCCAATGGACTGCAAGGGTTTCATCAACTCCTGCAAGTATTTATTTAATTTCTCATTCTCCTTTTCCAACTCATGCCTGGTTTGTACCTCCTTCTTCAATCTACCTACAATTACAGCACTCGAGCCTTCATACTCCTCAATATCTTGCTCCATAGAAGCATGCCCTAAATCGATGGTCTGCACATGATAGTCCTTTGCAATCACCCCATCTCTATCCTTTTCTAGAGCAGGGGTAGCAATATGAGGCACCCTGTTGCCTGATCCATCCCTCTCAATCCTGGATACAACCCAAGCCTTCTTTTTGGTCTTACTTTTCCCAATGTTAGCCATTAGGTCATCCCAATTGGGAGGAGTGTCCTCCACTATAACCATTTTTCTCTTTGATTATCTATCTAGCTAGCCTAGAATAGTGGATTCGGTTAGTATTTTATCATGTTTCTCATGTTTCTATTGGACACTAGGTGCATCTTTCTCAACACTCGGCACATTAGGGATTTCCCTAGTTGAATCCTCCTTATCCTAAGACTATTCCTCTATAATAACTTATGTCAGTGAAGGAATCCTAGCTGATATCTCCTCCTGTTGAGAGGATTTGTTCAATTTCTCTTCTGTAGGTGAATCCACATAGGCTACCAAGGGAGACTAGATCACCTTATCAATTTTTGCCTCTGCATTGTAGAGGTCTCCTTCCTGGAATTCTTCTTCACCCAAGTCCTTAGAATCTTCATCCTTCTTGGGCTCTTCTGGCACACTGCTAGTCTCTTTAGGAAGGGGAACGTCCTCTTGTTCCATAACATGAATAGTCATAGGAGCACTACCTTTTTCTGTAGCATCCTTCAGAGAAGGAGTCCTTGACCTCCTCATGTATACCTGTGTTCTTTCCCCTAAACTTTCTACCTCTACAATAGGTGGCTCAACTTCCCCCTGTGTCTTGAAAGTTTCTTTTTCCTTTTGGGATAACATTACAAGTCTTCTTCTCTTGGTCAAGGGAGCAGTGGCATCCACTTCTTCCTTTTCCCCTTTATCTTTTTCATCCCCTCTTCTTGAAACATGTCTTTTATTCTTAGCAATGGGCTTCCTTTGTTTTCCTACCTCTGCCACCTCCTCAGTTTGAACATTCCTAACCTTAATCTTGAAGGGGGAGTCCACCTTGGCCTTACCTTTAGGATCTCACTCATGTGACTCCTCTGAAGCAGAATGAGACTCCAAGTCTCCCATCAAATCATAGGTGCATTGGAAACCTTCTCTTTCTAACTTCAATATTTTGTGCTTCAGCCATATTTTAGTATACTTAATCACCAGAGTCATAATTTTCTCCAACTCTATCTTTTCTTCCTCCAACCATTCAATCTCTCCAACTGGTTTGTCCTTCACAACCTCAAAGATATGACCCTGAATAAAATTTCCATCTTCTTCTACTTGGTCAAGAATGGCCTTTATGTTATATAGTCTTACTAGGTCCACTAGTAGCCTAGAGAATTTCCTCTTCCTTACATCAAATTCATCACCAAGGTTAGCCCAATAATCTTCAATGTTGTCTTTGTGGATATACTCCCTACTGGCCTTCTTTTGTGCTTCACCTATGATATCGAACCTTGTCCTCTTGGAGTGGAAAGAGAGACCAAAATTACTCACCTCCTCTTTAGAAGCATGAGAAGACTTGAATGAAGGACAAACCTCATTTGTTCCTATCTTCAAGGGGAAATCATTCCCAAACCCTATTTTATGTTCATCTCCCTTCACAATCACATCAAAGTTACAAATCTGCCTAGTGATTCCGAACAGTATAATATGGTCAGTTGGGTACCTTGGGAGTGTGTAGGGAGCCCTTTGACAACCATCAATCCTAATGTAGGAGAAAGTGGGGAACTGGATGAGCCATGCCCCATACCTCCTTATCAGTTCTTTGGCCTTGTCTAAAATCCTCATATGCTCCGCACCCTATAGCAACCTGGTAATATAAATGGTAAACGCATCATTTTCCCTTCTATAGCTACCTTATCCCAGGTGTAGCTATGGATACACCTCATAGATTGAATCCTACCCAAATGTACCTCTAGTACTCAGCCCCTTGTATTGGTGGAATCTTGCCAATGCATACACCAGGTAAGAAGTCATGGTGAAAGTCTTGGTTTGCAAGACATTACACATCTACTCATGGATTACTACACTTATGGCACCTGGCTAGTGATTGTTTACACCTTGCTCTATCCTAGCAATAATAATTAGCATCCAACCCTCAAATACTCCTGCCAACCTATTGAGGAGAGTGATGGCATTATAGTATTCCCTCCTGAATTTAATTCTAAATAGTTGTTTTGGAAACTTGGAGAAGTGAGACTTGGGCTTCACTGACCAAGAATTGATCACCTGTTGGGACTTAACCACATTATCCTCATAGTACTTCTTGGTTGTATCCATATCAAAGGCCACCACACATGACCTATCAGGTATATCAAAGGTCCGAGCAATGGAAATAGGTTCGAAATTGGCCACAATCCTTCCTTGAGGACCAACTATTCTTTGTGTACCTTGGTCATACTTTCTGGAACATTCTAGCACCAACTCATAGCATTGTATCGTGGAAGGGAAACCAGCAACATGTGCTAACCCAGACTCCACTATCCTTTTGGCCAATAATGGGAGATTTTTTGCTGCCATTTCAGCCTTGAAATATTCATAGTCCCACATACCCACATTGGTATCAGTAATTCCTGACCAGACAATAGTCAATTTTCTCTCAAGAACCTTACTTTTTATGTCCATTTTCACTCTCTTCACATCATTGATAGCAAAACTTTTTGCACTTGGATCGGTTGCCTTTCCCTTGCCATGCCCACCAACATCTTTTCCTGATCTAGCCTATGAACAAGTAAAGACAACAAAATAAGATCCAAGATAAACAACGAGCATCAAAAACCATATCCCAAAGTTTGTGATTTAGCCCCCTTCACGTAATCTAGACTCGAGAGGAATTCCGAGGAAATTCGGACCAGGCGAAATCCAGTGAAACAAACATAGAAACTCCACAATATCATTTCAATCAATTAGTGTAATAAAGGAATAACTTGGAACTACTTAGCATAAGTTCATTTGATCATCTAAATGAATTATCAATAAGCATATTCCTCATGTAATCATCAGATTATTCATTCCCATTAAACTTCGGAATAATCCGCTAGAGACAGAAATCCCCGGAAACAACAACTATTTCAGTAATCCGGGAAAATCCCAACGAAGCGGATTTCAGTGGAAGTAAGACAAATTTACCATGAAAGCATGAATTCGGTAGAACGACCAGGAAATGGACATTGGGAAAATCCAGAGGAAGCGAAATTCCATGAAGCAAGCAAAAGTCTAGATTTAAAGAAAACTATGAAGAACAAAGGGAAAACGAAAAAGCTCAGGGAAATCCGGGAGAGACGAAATTCCATGAAGGCACTGAAAATCTGAACATATTCCTGTTTCTCTTGCCTTTACCCCAAATAGATCAAATGGACACAAACTAAGAGCCTGCAACTTGACAATGACTTGACCTGAACCTCCAGTGGATCAACCACTAATTTAAAACTCACCTCCCAGCAATTTGAAAGGGATTGGCTATGCCCTAGGTCAAGAACCCTGAAACCTCCTCCATGAAAGCACAAAATAGCTCAGGCACAACTTGCTTGCAAGCAAGGATAAGAAGTTTGTGGAAAATGCAAGCAAGCCCCAAAAATAGCAACGAAAGACCAGCCCTAAGCAAATATTCAAAATGAACACCCGAATGGACCAGCAAGACACAAAAACCCCAAATGCCTAGGAATAGCACACACATACACCAAGAGCATAGCGATGAATAGCATGAAAGCGCACATAGCAAAGAAATTCAAACCAAAAGAGAGAGAGAATATCTACATACCATGAGAATATAAGGAGACGAGACCCAGGAAGCTGGCAATAAACTTCAAGCACGAGAAAAACACGAATAATGCCCAAGAAATTTGAATGCAACACACGAAATCACCGCCAAATGCACAATCTAGTGACACACCTCAAGCTCAAGAACTCCAAACTCAGATGGCAAGTAAATAATCAAACTCAAATGGAAAATTACTTCCCAAAACTCAATATAACATTGCCCCAAAAGTCGTGCAATCACCATTAATGTGATCGTCAAGACAACCGAGACCAAAATCCGGGAATTCGATAGAGCAATGGACTTCGGAAAAATCTAGACATGACAGATTTCCCCAGACTCAAGAAAAAAGGTAGTCGTTAGCAAGCACCAAAGGGAAACCAAGAAAGTCCGGCCAAGGCGGATTTTCCCGAACACGGTGAAAAGCCCGAAATGCACTCAGAACTTATGGTTTTCAATAAAATCATAAATGGGCCATTTCAACTGGTAGGATGAATCATCAAGCACATGCCCAAGCAAGAAAAACTCCCAAAATAGAAAGGCCAAGACACCAAAAAGCTAAAAATGAGGGTCCCCACCTTCAGTTGGGCATGTGTGCAAAAACTGCACAACACTATGTACTCATCTATTGGAGATATCTATAATGACATGAACAAAATGTTCATGCCAGAACATGATCTTAATGTCTACATGTGCTATGAAGGATGCACCTGAACCAACTAAAATCTCAAAACCATCAAATCGGTATAAATGAGAAGAATAAACACTCCCTATTGCCACAATAATATCAAGATCATGAATGTCCCAAATAATTACATCATGTGAGGTAAACTCTACTATCTTATTGGTGCTAGATTGAAAAATCTAATACACTAAAGGAAGGTTGATGGAGATATCAGGAACTACAGGTACCTCTTGAAGAAAACTACTCTTAAGTGTGATAATTCTTGAGTTGAAAATTTAAATTGTGTAGAATCCCCAACTACAATATGAGTAGTGCTACAATATGATAGGAACAAGACCAAATATTAAGAAGGTTTCATGTGATTTGTTGCACCAACATCAAGTATCCATGGAGTTGCAGAAGGTAAGGACCTTGTATAAAGAGAATGACCTTTACCTATAAATGAGGGATAAGATTTACGGGTGGAGATGTTATGATAATATATGGATTCCTCCAAAATCTCTAATATTTTCCAACATCAATTGATTGGATGTCCCTCCTTACCACAAAACTATAAGGTTCAAATGATTTCTTGTTTGCCTTCGAGGAAGACTCACCAAGCTTAGAAGATTTATCATTTCAAGGAGTGGTTTGAGGTTTCTTCTTTGAATTTTGAGATGTTTTGGAGGATCTCTCACTACCTAATGAAGTATCTATCTTGGGATTATATGTCTTCTTTTCTTTCCCTTTGGATGTTTTTGCTACTAATGTGTGTGTTTTGGAACTAAAAATGGATTCAAACTAAACCAACTTTTCCTATTCATGGGCCAAACATGCACATAAAACTTCAAAAGAATGCATGGTAAATGCATCACCCAACACATCCATAGTAGAGTAGAAAGTAGAAGAGAATACTTGAAATGGCCCTCTAAGCTTAGACAAAATCAAGAAAAAACATTCTTGGTCAATTTATTTCTTCCCAAAACCCTACAAAGGAGTTCTAAGTGACTTAAAATTCTGAAAGTAGTCCTCAATGGAAGGTAAAGTATTAGGTACAAGTGATGTTAATTCTACCTCAATCTGGAGAGCTCTATACTCATTGATGGTTCCAAAAAGATCACTAAACTTCATCCAAATTTCCCTAGGAGTGGTACAAGACTCTAGATGAAATAAGAGGCTATCTGGAACATGGAGTGGAATTAATCCCATAGCCTTATTTTTATCATTCCTATGCTAAAATATCTCAAATGGATGAGTCAATGTTGGTTGTACTTCACCCAAAGTAGACCAAAACCCTCATACATGAGCAGTATAGTCATATGAGCTTTCCAAGTATGGCAATTGTGTGGTGTAAGATGTTTAAATGAAGAAGTATTTTCCATGATGGTTGAAGTTCCCAAAACAATGTGTGGGAAATGAGTGCTACTCTCTAATCTATATAGAAAATGAAAGCAATAAATATACTCCCCCACAACAAGAAAAACCAAACTCAGATACATCTTTTGAGAGAAAAAAATATCCAAAAAGAAAAAATAACTTTAGAGAGATGCTTGTCTTCCTAGTGAATGTTCTAGAAAAATGGACTGCATGATTGTGTAGAGCATTGAAAGAGCTTTCCAGCTCTAATTCATTTGCAAAAAGTATAGTCTATTTGCCTAAGTTATGGCCCTGGAAGCATAGAATAGAAGATTTTTCTTCAAATTATTGTAGAAATTTTTTGGTAAAAAATAAAGAAAAGTAGCCTCTAGATCTAGAACAGGCTCAAAACCATCTTTCAAACAATATAAAGTTTTTGAAAAATGGAGTTTGTATGCCCAAGATATACTATATTTTGTGAAAGTTGCACAATTAGGTCCTAGAAGGTGACCTTAGGAGCTAAAAACATCAAACTAATGATCACATGGGGGCTGATGGATAGGAATAGGGGCTGTACATAGAGGCTGATGCAAAGAATATTCTTAAAAATGATACTTTTTTATTTTTCATAGTTTGCATGAAAATATAGTTTGAATGGAAATGTTTTAAAAGCCAAAGATCTTTAGAATATTATATGGAATAGTCAAAAATAATATGTTCCAAATCACATGCTTTTATAAAACCCGTGCCTAAATAAAAAAGGTGCTTTTTTTTTTGGAGAAAGATAGATTTTTTGTTTTTGCATAAATTTTTTTAACCAGTCACAAAATAGACCATGTATAATTTTTTTTTGAATCCCCCATGAATTTTTTTAACATGAAATTAATGGCGATGAGTTTTTGCCTTGAAGAATGTGCCGATCTTTTTGAAATGACAGATGATCTTTAGGTTTTTGGCCACTCTAGACGTGATGGTGAGGTCCTTTTTTGTGCTAAGGTTCTCTAAAAATTTTCCCACCTCCAAAAATTCCAAAAAAAGCACTAAAAAGGCTAGATTCAATCTTATAACCCTAGATGAGAAAAAAAACTTAGAAGTGGAGAAGGGGTTCACTGAATCCTTGCTTTGATACCATGTTAGATTTGTGAATAACATGAGCCATAGGGTTAAACAATGAAGGAAAAACCTTCCACCCAAGAGCTCTACAAAAGATAGATTTTCTATTTCTCAAAAATAAAATACATACAAGATAAATAATTACAAGAGAGAATGAATGCTTTATAAGAGAAACACCAAAGATAAAGGGCTTAGATCATGACAAGTGTCAACATATTATGAGATGATACTAAATGATCTAATATTAGCTCTTTAGTTAACATAAATAAAGCATTGAGTTAACTAATAAAACAAACCTAAGTTTAGCTTAAGCACATGAGAATTAGAATAGTAATTAATTATTCGCTAATACAAGATAACTCTAACATTTATCATGTCATTGTGAAATTTTGTTATGCAATATTTTTTAATCTATTTTGTATCATGAGTAATTGAATTTTATTTCATTCTTGAAACACTCTCTTTTTCATTATTCTAATTATTAAATAATTTTTACTTAGAGTTCATGAGATTATCCTTTCACTTATAGGTCTTGGTAGTTAGGATTTTTGAAAAATATTATGGTATATGCCATGTTCTAAATCACTTCTTATGAACCTATATAAGATAATAGACATGATTCAATATACATAAGAATAGAATAAATATTTGAGGTAGAGAAATACCATACCATGCTCCTTATACACATAAAATAATTTTCACATGTCTATGTTGAATAGGACAACTGAGAGGGGTGGTAACTTAGTTGTCACGGATTTTGACCTTTAATTCAATCACCGAAAATAATACTTAAAACTACTTAATTGATTAATCATCAAATTCCAATGTACAAACTCAAATTCAACACATAAATAGAATAAAACTAGACTTAAGTGGAAAACCCAATGAGTTAAAAACCACAATAAGGATTAACTCGCACTATAGAGAATATCAAAATTGATTACAAAAAGGCTCACTACTTGAAACAAAGCTCACTGCCTAAGATAAGGCTCACTGCTTGAAATAAGGACTCGCTGTCCAACAAGGCTACAACTCAAAGGGCTCACTACCACAGAGATACAAAGAAGACAGAGAAAACTTGTTACAAAGAGACTACAATCACAATTCAATAAAGGATTCCACCACAATTACTTGATCAACTTTCATGAAAGATAGAGTTTTCCTTCTACTCATTGCATTCAAAAAGTAGCATTAAGGTTTGCATTGATCTGCCACACACAACTCTCACACTCTTTGAATAACATTGATATCACATCTACTCTTTCACTTATCTTCCTTCTTTCCTCTTGTATATTTTTCATTACTAGGTCATCCTGTATTTATAATATCTCCAACCTTGAAAAATAGATCCAAAGTCAACCATCCAAATTCAAATTCAAATTAGTTCAGCACCAAGCATATAGGGTGGAGGTAGAATGAGGGTGACCCAAACACATGCTTCATCAAGACCCCAAATGGATCCAACACACTTCATTAACTTTGAAGATAGTGCTTAACAAAAGGTCAACCAAACCAGTGTAAAACACATAGAACAATTAAGCTCGAAACTTCCAGAAATCAATAATATCTTCAATGCAACCAAAACATCTTAACTCTAGATCCACAAGTCAAAAGGCTTCATCAAAGAATCTGGACCAGCAACATTTCTTCCAGGCCTCAACCAAAACACAAAAAAACATAGTTCACAACTAGTGAACACAACTCAAACTTCTCAATGAATTAACAACCAAAAATTTGGATATAGAAACCTTCAACAACCATAACCAACATATTTGAACGACATGAACATAGGGGCAAATACCAGATCAAGAACTAAATACCTGTAAACTTTATTTAATACAATTTTCTTAATATCCTCAACATATATAGCCAAAAACAACTAGTAGATAACCAGTTGACAAGTGGACATCAATGACAACACCTTCAATCGTTTCTTCATTCTTACAACATTTCCCCCCTTTATCATTGATTTCAACACATGATGTGAAAAAACATCAAAAATAACATACCAATTTTGAATATAGTTCTTAGGATTTTTCATTTTGCTTCTCCCCCTCAGAAGATCAGTTTACTCATTATTAGTTTTCTTTCCTTTTAACATGCTTTCTCTCCCCCTTTGACATCAATGGAAAAAGAAAAAGATATGTTCACTGAATCTTCCTTTGACATGAAAACAAAATACTCACAATGACAACACCTGAAACTACTTGCTCCCCCTAAGAGGTAGACAACAAAACATTAGTCCAAAAAGATAGAACCATGAATCCATTGGATTGATGCATCTCCATATGCATATTAGATTGTGAAAGGAGGGAAAATAACCCATAACTTCTCTCAAAGATACTCAAAAGTATCTTTAGGAAGAGCCTTCATGAACATATCAATGATTTGATCCTTCTGATAGGAATTTTCAATTTCAAAGGGGGGAGGGCTAGGGTTTCAGGGTTTAAAGTTATCCATGGTGATATGAATTATAAAATTTTGAAACTCTCATGTTATGTTTCGACGACGACTTGCTACCGAAGGTAACCAGTCACTTAAGTGATTCGGTTGAGCCCTTTCCTTTGTGCTCTTACCAGCCCTTTTCACCTGGCTTGCTGGTCTCTTTTTACTACATAGGCTTAGGCATTTATACCATCGAGGGTTGTACCAGCCCGTCCCACCTGAATATTCTACATGTCCGTATATGATGTTTGGCTAACCGTCCGATCACGGGTTTTTGATCTACACCATTTCTCGCAAACCTCGCAAGTTTTCCTACTGATGTCACAAAGTAGTGTGAGGTCTGTGAGATGCCGCCATCTAGCATATACATAAGGTTAGGATTTTTCCCCGAGGCGCCAGCGATGATAAGTGGCCATATTTTTGCCGACGAGGGTTTTTAATTACGGGGTTAATAATAATTGTCCCTCGCAGACCTCACATGAGCACGATAAATGTCTCTAAAGTACCATGAGGTCTGCGAATGGTTGACATGTGGCCTATTTCTTGAAGTGACAGGGCTAAGTGGGACCCACTGTCTGGTTGCAACCTCCTATTTTCCTAGGTAATGATTGGTTGTGGTCTTTCGAGGCACTGATGTGGATTTTTCAGCACTTGTTTTACTCAATCTAAGTCGTCCGACTTGACAAGTTTGTTCTACATCAACGGTGCAGTTTCAGAGAAATTACTGATCATTTGTGTGACGAGCTTTCATACTCTGAAACTTATTTTATTAATGGCTCGATATTTTCAGAGGATCCTCTCCTGATTTTCTCTAGCGTGCGAATGATGCCCTCCTAATAGAAGAAATTATAGTGGCTACGTCAGCCACTTATGGCTCAAATTCTTGTTTTGCATTCAGGCAATCAATATCCCTTGCACCAATTCACTCTATAAATGCTTGCTTGGTGACCTAGTATTATCATTGCATCTTTGAGTTTTTTTATTTGCAGGTGGTGGTTATTCTCCTATATTCTATGAAGCTATGGATAAATCGATAGGGCGCAGGAGTGCCAGAGTAGGAGCCAGGAAGTCGCTAGTTGAAAAGGAGCAACCTGCTCCTTGAACACCCGAAGTAGTTACTAAGAGTGCTGGCAAAAGGCTAGAGCGTTGCACATCCACTATTTTGATTTCATCAGATTCTAATGGTAACGGGTCCGAAAATGACTCGGATTACCGGTGTTACCTGGCTGCCTTGACTAAGCTCATGGGAGTAAACGAGAAGGCCCTTGCAGTTAGACCAATAACTGTAGTGACAGCATGCTAGGTTTGTTGAGTGTTGCACTGATGTGGCTAGAGGAAGGAAGGTGGTCGCTTTTTTAACTGAGGCGAGAACTCAGAGCAGTCACTTGTACCAGGGACATGTGTCTATTTAGTGGTTGCTAGTGTTGGGTCTGCTGGGTTGTGATTTTTCTTGGTGTTTCATCTTGTTAATGTGAACGTGCGCATGCCTGGCACGCTTTTTCTCTGACTGGTTACTGTATAACTATTTTTTGATTCCTCGGATCATGAACTGTGTTATCCAATGATGAGGAATGTGAATTCGAATTTCATTCTAAATGAAATTCAATTTTGAAATTAACAATGTAGCCTATTGCTTTGTTGCTCTCCTATCCTATAAAGGAGATTTCACTGCTCATTGTTAGGGTCGGATTTTGGATCTTGAAAATTTTGAATATATGTACAGTTAGTTCTTTTTCCTGTAGTCCTCTTAAAGTTTTTAACTAGTGTCTTTTCTGATCAGTTTTCTATGAAGAAAGCAAGCCTTGCTAATGTAATTACAGATATTCAAGCAATAAATGATAATCATTTTGAAACAATTTCTCTCCTAATTGTGTGTCATAAATTGTGAATGAGCCTATCAATGATATCTTCATTCACTTTCAATGGTATATTTGAATGTGTTCTTCATTTCCTTGTTTTAGCTCAATGAGTTAATGAAATTGCTTGAAAATCAGTTACAAATTTATAATTATACATTCAAGATTGCTAAGGAGTGTTGTTTAAAAAAGTTAAAGTTACCATGATGTAAAGAATTATGGTGATATGTCAACAATATCTAGATTATGCTTTGTATGACTCTTGCCCAATGGATGAGGCACTGGCTATTTTCTTCAAGATTACTACAGGACTATAATTCTAAACATGGTGGTCTAAGAGCTAAACACAACAAAATATTAAACCCTATCTCTCTACAAGAGGCAAATCTTACATTGAAGTTTTCAATCCCGTTGCTCTAAGATACCTGTTATTATTCTTTGGTCAGCCAATACCAAAGGTAATCACTATCTCATTGCATGTGTAGGGATTGTAATCTGTAAGAAGAAGTGTTCTTATCAATCATAGAACATTCTTATGAACACATTTAGGTTTACCCACCTTGGTCTCACAGAGCCAGAAGTGCAGGGGAAATGTGTATCCATTTCCATTTCTTGTCAGTTGGCCACTAGCCTTTTGTGGTTCTTTAATATAGAGGTTGGCTACCTCTTAGAGAATTATAAATCCTAGTTGGGTTGTACTTTTAAACACCAATAGAATGGCGACTCCACGAGGGATGAACTCGGAAGTTTTTGTTGCAGACGGTGTTGTTATAGAGTCATTAAAGTTGTGTTGTTCTAAATTTACATAGTGAATGTTTCCAACCTTAGAAGGAAGAGGTTGTTGAAATGAACCCAAAAATCCTATGATCTATGGTATCTTGGTGGGAAAGGATTCAGGAGTTCTGGAGTCATTAGTTGAATGATGTTTTTATTGTGGAGAAATTTAAAAGAAAAAGAGAAACGAGGGACCACAGGGGTTGAATATTGCTATCCAAAATTATTTGTTGAGTAAAGGTCGATTGTAAATTTGGATGCTAATGGATTGTGGCTTTGAAAGAGATTGGTAGTGGCATGGTGTGACTCTGTTGTAGGTAAAAACCCAGAATCTAACAAGCTTTGAAAAGGAATTTCATATTTCTTTTAATACAGTCCTTTGTTAAAGAGGTGGCGACTTTGTCTGAAGAACCAATTGATGAATGAAGGAACAATCCCAGATCTGTGATATTTACAGTCAGGGAGAGGAATTTAATACATGCTGCCAAAATTTACCAGGTATTTCATCAAAACTAAATAGTTCACTATTGCTAATTATAATGGGTGTTTATAATTAAGGATGTAGATGGTTCCACACTAGATGTCTAGCATCAAGAAAGGAACAATAGTTAGTTTTTTCATACTTCTAATGATGCAATATATAAAAGGCCTTATGAAATAATGTTTATGTTGCATCATATCTCTGCAAGCAAGGAATACTATTTTCAGTCACTAATGGAATCATGGTTGAGATGATAGATGATATGTCTAATAAATAAATATTGTTGATGAAATTTTAAATGGGTATAAGTGATTTCCCATATGTAAAGACAAACATAAATATGCAAAGAGAACAAGTTGCATTGAGCTCTTCGGGGTGTTTTGTAACTCAAAGGTATATACCTTTTATTTTCAGTAATATTAGTGGTTACCTTAATCCAATTCCTAAGAAGATTAGGAAGTATTTGCCTAAATATATAGGGCAAAGTGCAGAATCAGCCTCTAAGCATTTACAGTATTTTGTAGATGTAATGGGGGATTATGAAATCAGCCATGAGGATGTTGTCATGAAACTTTTTATGCAATCCTTAAAGGGTGATGCCAGGGATTGGTTTTCCTATCTACCCTCCTATTCTGTTAACTCATAGAATTAGTTGGTCATAGTTTTATGAAACAATTTGGTGAATGATTCAATCCCAACATATTAAGAAAAGTTTTTATGAGAATTCACATAAAAGAAGAGGAGCTAATTCCATTTTTTAATCTTAGGTTTTCAAAAACTTTAAGGAAAATCCCTAAAGACATAAGATCGAGTGAGGTTGAATGCTTAGTTGTATATCTTGGTGCTTTTAATACAAATTTGAGTTATTTGTTGAGGGATAAAGAGCCTACAACCCTGCATCAAGCATATCAAATGGCTATGGAAATTGAAAACAATATGAAATACTCAATGATGAAGGGGTATCTGGCTGCAAGTATTGATTACCCTAGCCTACCTAGTACTAGTAAAATGTCAGAGTTGGTTGCTCAGAGTATTGATTATGATAAGGGTGTTTTGAAATTTTTTATATCTTCACCACTGCAATGTGTTGATAGTAAGATCCAAGTTGAAGGCCAGTCTAGTTTGATTGATGATCAAAATTCTCTTGTACAAGAATTGTATTAAATAAAGAGACAAGAGAAAGAATCACCATATGAGTTTTTCTTGAGATTTTTAGGTACTTTAATACAAATTACTAGAAGTCATAGACCTAATGACTATGAATGCATTGATTTATTTTGTGAACTTTATGAACCAGGGTTAAGTGCTTTGCCAGAAGAATTGAAACCTACTAATTTGGCCCAAGTCATTAAGTGGATAGAGATTGTAGAATCAGCCAAGAATGTACCTACACAAAATGAAGACAATGTTTTCCCTTTTAAAGAAATTTGGATAACTATAGAGGAATTTGAGGGGAAAAATGAGGCAGGATTGTGTGAGACACCCATTGTATTTCCTAATCCTGATTGTAATGCTCATATTAGTGAGATTTATTTACTGGCCAGTGATTGTGATTTCAGAGGTAGTGATTGCAGTACTAAGGATGGAACTAAGATTTTATTTTTACCAAAGTTGTATGGAAATGTAGAACCTCATGTTCTTACTTGTCTCCAAATGAAGGAACAATTTTCAAATGATAAACATCTAGAGTATACTCCATGTATACTGGCAATGGAACAAGCCTAGAGGACAATGAAGTATGTGACCAAAAGAATAGTATTGATGACAACCTACATATTGATGAAAATATTGGTACTATTGTTTTTCCTGACTGCTTATGTGAAGTTGAGATGGATATGTTGTTACCTATTGACATTGATATTGCTTGTGAAAAGTTTTTAGCTTGTGATGAAGGTGAAATTGATATTGCTGGTGAAAAGTTTTCAGCTTGTGCCAAAATTTTCACTTATAAATTAACACATACAACAGGTAATGTTGAGTACAAGGAGGCTAGTGCATATTTCTTTTTCTCTTTTGACCAGTCTGAAATTGATGTATTTGACTCCGTCTTTGAGGGTTTTCATTTGAGAATAAATGAAGAAATATAGGAGGAGGTGTATATTGAGGGGCCTAAAATGAAAGTGTTTACACACTCCCTGGAGAATGATATAACTAGTACTGCAAACATTTTTAATGCTAGGATATATTCCAAATTGACAGATTTCAAGTGCTAGCAACCAAACTCATGTGGGAAATTCCAAGGTGGGGATTCCTCGAGTTATGTATCATGTGTGTTGAGCAATAGAAGTATGGAAAATATGCACACAGTTTTATATATGAAAATTTTTAGTGTAATGTGCAAATTAATGATGGTGCCAGAATGTGTAATGTTGCAGATCGGATAAGTTATGAGTGTTTCCACTTCTCAGCTAAATTAGGCCAGCATTCTATGAGTTATGACCAGGGGTAGAGTTAGGTGAAATATTATCATGATCATATGTTGCTTTTAAAATTTTGGAACAAGACATTGACTGAATTGGTGCAAGGGAGTATAAATAAATATTATGAAACTTCCAAGCATATTGATTACCCTATTATTTTTGAAGCATCAAAGTGTAAATGTTGTAGACCTTGTTTAATCCAGGTGATAGATAATTTTGTTTTTGACAGGGGAAAATTTTTATTTCTCTTGGCGGGTGGCCTAGGGCCACCAAATTTGTATGCACAAGTCCAATTGATAAAGCATGGTGAAGTATATGTCAAGGCACTTGTGTAATTCAATAATCTAGTCAATGAAACTAGAGATTCTGGATTCTTGTTATCCCACAGGGGGCATACATCCCTGGTCGGAGCCACTGATGGGACTTTTCAATTTCAAAGGGGGGAGGGTTAGGGTTTTAGGGTTTAAAGTTATCCATGGTGATATGAATTATAAAATTTTGAAACCCTGATGTTATGTTTCGATGGTGACTTGCTACCGAAGGTAACCGGTCACTTAAGTGATCCGGTTGAGCCCTTTCCTTCGTGCTCTTACCGACCCTTTTCAACTGGCTTGTCGGTCTCTTTTTACTACATAGGCTTAGGAATTTATACCTCCAAGGGTTGTACCAGCCGGTCCCACCTGAATATTCTACATGTCTGTATATGTTGTTTGGCTAACCGTCTAATCATGAGTTTTTGATCTGGACCGTTTCTCGCAAACCTTGCAGGTTTTCCTACTCATGTCACAAAGTAGTGCGAGGTCTGGGAGATGCCGCCATCTAGCATATATAGAAGGTTGGGGTTTTTCCCCGAGGCGCCAGTGATGATAAGTGGTCATCTTTTCATCGGTGAGGGTTTTTAATTATGGGGTTAATAATAATTGTCCCTCGCAGACCTCGCACGAGCATGGTAAATGTCTCTAAAGTACCACGAGGTCTGTGAATGGGCGACAAGTGGCCTATTTCTTGAAGGGACAGGGCTAAGTCGGACCCACTATCTGGTTGAGACCTCCTATTTTCCTAGGTAATGATTGGTTGTGGTCTTTCAAGGTGCTGATGTGGATTTTTCAGCACTTGTTTTACTCAATCTGAGTCATCCGGCTTGTCAGGTTCATTCTACATCGACGGTGCAGTTTCAGAGAAATTACTGATCATCTGTGTGACGAGCTTTCATACTCTATAACTTATTTTATTAATGGCTTGATATTTTCAGAGGATCCTCTCCTAATTTTCTCTAGCATGCGAATGATGCCCTCCTGATAGAAGAAATTATAGTGGCTACATTAGCCACTTATGGCTCAAATTCTTGTTTTGCATTCAGGCAATCAATATCCCTTGCACCAATTCACTCTATAAATGCTTGCTTGGTGACCTAGTATTATCATTGCATCTTTGAGTTTTTTTGTTTGTAGGTGGTGGTTATTCTCCTGTATTCTATAAAGCTATGGATAAATCGACAAGGCACAGGAGTGCCAGAGTAGGAGCCAGGAAGTCGCTAGTTGAAAAGAAGCAACCTACTCCTCGAACACCTGAACTAGTTACTACGAGTGCTAGCAAAAGGCTAGAGCATTGCACATCCCCTATTCTGATTTCATCAAATTCTGATGGTAACGGGTCCGAAACTGACTCAGATTACCAATGTTACCTGGCTGCCTTGACTGAGCTCATGGGAGTAAACGAGAAGGCCCTTGCAGTTAGACCAATAAATGCAATGGCACCATGTTAGGTTGTGTAGTGTTGCACTGATGTGGCTGGAGGAAGGAAGGTGGTCCCACTTTTAACTGAGGTGAGAACTCAGAGCGGTTGCTTGTACCAGGGTCATGTGTCTATTTTATGGTTGCTTGTGTTGGGTTTGTTGGGTGGCGATTTTTCTTGGTGTTTCATCTTGTTGATGTGAACGTGTGCATGCCTAACACAGTTTTTCTCCGACTGGTTACTGTATAGCCATTTTTTGATTCCTTGGATCATGCACTGTGTTATCCAATGATGAGGAATGTGAATTCAAATTTTATTCTAAATGAAATTCAATTTTGAAATTAACAATGTAGCCTATTTCTTTGTTGCTCTCTTGTCCTATAAAGGAGATTTCACTGCTCATTGTTAGGGTCAGATTTTGGATCCTAAATGTTTTGAATATATGTATAGTTAGTTCTTTTGCTATAGTCCTCTTAAAGGTTTTAACTAGTGTCTTTTCTGGTCGGTTTTCTATGAAGCAAGAAAGCCTTGCTAATGTAATTATGGATATTCAAGAAATAAATGATAATCATTTTGAAACAATTTCTCTCCTAATTGTGTGTCATAATTTGTGAATGAGCCTATCAATGATATCTTCATTCACTTTCAATAGTATATTTGAATGTGTTCTTCATTTCCTTGTTTTATCTCAATGAGTTAATGAAATTGCTTGAAAATGAGTTATAGATTTATGATTATACATTCAGGATTGCTAAGGAGTATTGTCTTAAAAAATTAAAGTTACCATGATGTAAAGCATTATGGTGATATGTCAACAATATCCGGATTATGCTTTGTATGACTCTTTCCCAATAGATGAGGCACTGACTATTTTCTTCAAGATTACTATAGGACTGCAATTCTAAACATGGTGGTCTAAGAGTTGAACACAACAAAATATTAAACCCTATCTCTCTATGAGAGGAAAATATTACATTGAAGTTTCCAATTCCATTTCTCTAAGATACCTGTTATTATTCTTTGGTCATCCAATACCAAAGGTAATCACTATCTCATTGCGTGTGTAGGGATTGTAATATGTAAGAAGAAGTGTTCTTATCAATCATAGAACATTCTTATGAACAAATGTAGGTTTACCCACCTTGGTCTCTCAAAGCCAGAAGTGTAGGGGAAATGTGTATCCATTTCTATTTCCTGTCAGTTGACCACTAGCCTTTGTGGTTAATTAATATAGAGGTTGGCTACCTCTTAGAGAATTATAAATCCTTGTTGGGTTGTATTTTTAAACACCAACACCTTCCTCGAAACATACTCAAGTTTTAATTCATTCTCCATGACCTTGTTTCTAAAGAAATGATATCTAATAGATATATGCTTTGTCCTCAAGTGCATCACAGGATTCCTTGAAATGTTAATTGCACTTGTATTATCATAGAAGATAGAAATGGGATAATCATATAGCACTATGATATCTTTTAATGTATGTTTCATCCGTAGAACTTGCGTACAACAATATGTAGTAGCAATATACTTAACTTCAGTTATAGACAAGGATATTGAATCTTGCTTCTTTCTCAACAATGCCACCAATCTGCATCCAAGAAAGAATGCACCACAATTTGTAATATTCTTGTCATCTACACATCCAACCCAATATGAATCTGTCTAGGCACTAAGTGTAAATTCAGTATCTTTAGGATACCAAAATCCATAATCCGAAGTGCCATTCAAATATCTGAATATTCTTTTAACTGCAACAACATGTGATTCCTTCATATCTTCTTGAAATATAGCCACAAGATAAACCACATGCATAATATTCAGTCTAGTAGTAGTCAAATATAGTAATCCACCAATCATAGATCTATACTTGCTTTGATCAGTCTTAGGTGAATCATCATCTTTACCCAATTTTCAACTAATCACCATAAGAGTACATACCAATTTGGAACCATCCATCCCAAAATTCTGCAACATATCTCTCACATACTTAGACTGTGAAATAAAAATTCCTTTCTCTATTTGATTAATCTATAGCCAAAGAAAGAAATTCTTCTCCCCAAACATAGACATTTCAAATTATTTTTGAATTTCTTCCGCAAACATCTTGCACATCTTTTCATTTCCTCTAAAAATAATATCATCAACATATAAAACTACAATCAAGATTGTTTCATTATCAATCTTAAAGTACAAATCACTATATGTCATACCTTTGTTAAATCATTGCTGAATCAAATACCTATCTAACCTTGCATACCAAACTCTAGGAGCTTTCTTCAATCCATATAAATATTTCTTCAATCTACAAACCATATCCAATTGATCTGCCAACTGAAATCCTTCTAGTTGTTCCATGTAAACTTCTTCTTCTAGCTCACCATTTAGAAATGTTGACTTGACATCCATCTAATAGAATTTGAAATATTTATAAGCAACCAATGCCAAGAAAATTGTTATAGCTTTGATTCTTGATACTAGTGCAAAATTCTCCAAAAAAATCTATACCTTTTACTTTTGAGTAGCCTTTACACACAAGCCTCACTTTATTTTTGAAAAATTATCCATTCTCCTTCAACTTAATTTTGGATACCCATTTTGATCCAATGATATTTTTGTCTACCGATCTTGGGACCAATTCCCAAGTCTGATTCTTTTCAATCTGCAAAATTTATTTCATCGCTTCCTTCCAATATTCATCTTTATATAGTTCACTTACTATCTTCAGCTCAATCTTAGAGAATAAACACAAATTTACTTCAGCAACAACTTTGCTTCTGGTTAACACACCTTTTTTCTTGTCTCCAATAATTTGATTTTCTGAATGATTCATTTGTACATATTTCAATGTCCTAAGGGGCATCACCGAAGCATCTTCTTCTCTTTCATCCTATTTATCCAGCTTCTCTTGCTCAACTTTATCTCGTTCTTCCAAAATTTCTTCTATTCTTGCACAATCATGTTCATCAAACACATAGCCATCAATATCAATAAAATTCTCTATTGTCTCATCAACCTTCACATTTGATCTCTCTACATTTTTTCTCAGTCTTTTATTGAAACATATGTATGACTTGCTTTTAGTAGAATATGCAAGAAATATTCCTTCATCATTTCTTGCATCAAACTTACCCAAAATTTCCTCATCTCTTCTAATATAACATTTACTTTTGAATACCTTGAAATATTTAACTATAGGAATTCTTCTGTGTCATAACTCATAGGGAGTCTTTGTACTATTTTCTCTTGCTTGAACTCAATTGAATACATAAATACTAGTATGAGTAGCTTCTTTCTAGTAAAATTTTGATAAACTAGCTTCAGTAATCATTGATCTAGCAACCTCTTGAACTATTCTATTTTTCCACTCAACAACTCCATTTTTTTGAGGAGTTCTCGAAGTAGATAACTGTCTCTTTATTCCACACACTTCACAAAAAATATTGAACTCATGGGAGTTGAATGCTCCACCTTTGTTAGATCTTAAGTATTTTATTCTCAAATTCACTTCATTTTTAACCATAGCCTTGAATGCCTTGAATCTATCTAATGCATTTGATTTCTCTCTAAGAAATGTAAACCATGCATATCTAGAATAATCATCAATTAAAATAATAAAGTACATTTCACCAAGTAGACTTCACACTTTCATAGGAACATAGAGCTCTATATGAACTAAATACAGTAGTCTTGTAGCAGATTGTTCCTTTGATCTATAATGATTTCTTGCTTGCTTCCCAAACTAACAACTCCTACAAATAGCATTAATAGGCTTTGTAATTCTTGGTGAATCTCTCACGGACTAAACAACACTAATCCTTGCCAAATTATCAAAATTAATGTGACATATTATCCTATGCAATAACCAACTGTCATTTATCTGACTCATAAAGCATCATCCATCAACACCCTTAAGTTGATAAATATTCCCTTCAGATTTCTTTCCTGTAGCAATCAATGTTTTAGATCTTTTCTAGATCTCACATTTCTCATCCTTAAACACAAGGTTATATCATTTTTTGCACATCTGACCAACACTCAAAAAATTATGTCTTAATCCCTTAACATAGTAAACATCGTCGGCATGATGCTTTCCATCAAAACTTACTGAACCTATCCCACATATTTTAGCACTAGTATCATCTTCAAACACAACCAAGCTTCCATAATATTTATCAAGGTTAAAAAACTTACTCTTATCATGAGTCATGTGATGTGAACAACCACTATCAACTACCCAAAAAATATTTTCTTATTTAGCATGCAGGGCAGAGATAACCATACCTTCATTTTTCTCCTTCTCCTTCTCTGGACGGATTTCCTTTACCTATTTTTCTGAATTAGTAGAAGTTGGTTCATCCTTAATTTCCAAGAACAAGCATTCATTTTCATTTGGGTAGATTCATATTCTGAATCTTCATCTGAAATAGTAGCATTGTCATTCACATAGTAAGCTCTATTAATCTTCTTTCCTTTCTTTTCCTTCTCATATCTTTGTTTATTCATTTTAGCTCTTTGCAAACAATTTGTAGCATAATGACCTATTTCTCCACAAGTAAATCATTTAAAGGGAAACTTACCTTCATACTTACTGAAACCTTTTTCTCATTCTTCTCACAAAGTTAGATTTTATTTCATCAAATTTTTCATCATTTGGATCTTTAGCTTTTGTAGCTTTAAAAGTAGTCTATGATTTACCTCCATTTCTTAGACTTAGCTTCCTCATTTCATAAGATGTAAAAAATCCTAACAAAAGATCCTTAGTACAAGTCTTATAATCTATAGTTTTCTCAATAGAACTCACCTTCTCACTATAAGCATCAAGAAGAGTTCTGAGAGTCTTCTTTACAATCCTTGTTTCATCTATAGTAGCACCAAGAGATCGCATTCCAACCACTACCTCATCCAATCTCTATACATAGGCTTTAAAATTTTCATCTTTGGACATATGTATAAGATCAAACTGTGTTACCAAATTTGTTAATTTTTCCTCTTTAACTCTTTCATCACCATCATGTGCTCTTTCTAAAGCATCCTAGACTTCCTTAGCTATCTTTATATTCTAAACCTTAATCAACTTGGAATGTACCAAACTATTCTTCAAGATGAACTTTTCCTTATTGTTTGCTTCATATAATTTTATTTCTTTAGGTGTACTCAGACCATTAGTAGGAGGAGTGTAAGGATTCTTGTAAGCTTTATTTGCATCATATCTACAATACGTCAAATATTCTTCCATCAAAAATTTCTAGATACCATAATTAGTTTCATCAAACCACAGATAGTCAAAGACCATATTTTTAGCCATCCTAGACCTTCCTCAAGTGGTTAATCTCTTCACGAAGGAACCAAGCTCTGATACCAATTGTTGAATAGAACAATTGAGAGTGGGGTGAATCAATTATAGATTTTCACCTTTAATTCAATCACCATAACTAATACTTAAAATTGATTAAATGATTAATCATAAAATGCCAATGCAGAAAATAAAATTAAACACATTAACACCATATTTACGTGGAAAACCTAATGAGGGAAAAACGATGGTGAGTATTAACTCAGGTTATAGATAACATCAAAATTGATTACAAAAAGGCTCACTGCCTGAAATAAGGACTCACTATCTAATAGGTCTACAACCTAGAGGGCTCACTGGCATAGAGATACAAAGATGAAAAAGAAGACTTTTTATAGAGAGAATACAATCCTAATGCAACAAACGATTCCACCACAGTTACTTGATCAACTTTCACATGAATGGTGGAGTTTTTTTTCTACTCATTGCATCCAGAAACTCAACATTACGCTTCACACTAATCTAGCACACACAACTCACACACACTTTTTGAATAACATCGATGTCACATCTAATCTTTCACTTATCTTCCTTCTTTCCTCTTGTACATTTTTCATTACTATCTCATCATGTATTTATACTATCTCCAACCTTAAAAAAGAGATCTAAAGTCGGCCATCCAAATTCAAGTTAAAATTAGGTCGATGCCAACCATCCTAGGGTGGAAGTAGAATGAGGGTGACCCAAACACACACTTCACCAGGACCCAAAATAGATCCAACATGATTCATTAACTTCAAAGATAGTGCTTAACACAAGGTCGGACAAACCAGTGTAAAAAACATAGAAAAATTAAGCTCGAAACTTCCAAAAACCAAAAATATCTTCAATGCAACCAAAACATCTTAACTCTAGATCCGAAAGTCAAAAGACTTCATCAAAGATAAATCTAGATGAGCGACATTTATTTCGAACCTCAACCAAAACATGAAAAAATGTAGTTCACAACTAGTGAACACAACTTGAATTTCTTGGTTAACTATCAGCCAAAAATCTAGATATAGAAACCTTGAACAACCATAACTAGCATATCTAAATTGAATGAAGAAAGGGGAAAATACCAGATCAACAACTAAATACCTATAAACTTTCTTTTATACAATTTTCTTAATATCTTCAACATATACATCCAACATCAACTAGTAGATAACCAATTCACCAGTTGACATCAATGACAAAACCTTCAATCCTTTCTTCATTCTTGCAACAATCTAAGACACATCTCTTTCCTACAATATATAAAACTCAACTACTAATCATTATATCTTACCCAAACATGTGGGATAAATACTTTTATTCTAATTATTTAGTGATTAATTAGAAAGTATGTGCACCAACACCTTTTGTTTATTATTTTGTAATATATTATAATATTAATTCTTGAGGCACATCACAAATTTTCCTCATTGAAATGTTTTATTTTGGTAAAACATGAGTAAAAGAGTAAAAATAAAATTACTAATAATCGATACAAATATTATGTATTACCTCATTATCCAAACATCCATATGTAATATTTAGGGAAAATTTCGATTGATTGTAGTTATATCCCCACCCTGTTATTATTTATTTTTACTTGATTTTGATTCCATTCTTCTTAATAGAAATTTATTGTTTTCTTCCATGGCCACTACTACTTTGAATCCTTTAATTATATGTAGATCCATACTAATTGGCCATTTGATTTAACTTGTATTAATAATTCATACATTTTTAGTATGTAGTGTCACATCTTCATGACTATTACCTCTCATAATGATTTTAATGTGTATATATTTTGTACTGGTATCTGAATAATCTTGGTCTTTCCTGAGCCAAAATGAGATGAAAGTAATGGGGGACCTCCTCCTCAACATGGATGTAAGTGAATATTCCAAGCCTATGACCATGGTAGCCTACTTAGGGCACAAATCCCATGATCACACTAGCCCAATGAGGGATTGTTGTTGGAAAGAGACACTACAAATGTAATTTGGTGTTGTCATTGATGGCAACCCTAGTCAGTGATCTAATCTACACACCATCATTTGATCATACTGGAAGTCAAATCAAAGTTTTGTGATTAACTGTCAAGCAAGAACAAAGTATCTGACACAGTTGTGTTCATCGATTGAGTTTTGGATCTCAGGGAAGGTTGTTTGGTATATGTGTTGGACTAACCACCAGCATCTCCCTTCGGGTTAGCGACATGGTTTAACCACCTCCCATGGATCTTAATTGACACTTGGATCGGGCATTGACAGGTCGATCTTTTGGTGCAATGACAAGGCCAACAATTGGTATCAGATTCGGTCATGGGTTTGAACCCCTCAGGTGACATTGAGGGGGGGATTGTTGGACTAACCGCCAACATCTCCCTTCAGGTTCATGACATGGTTTAACTGCCTCCCGTGGATCTTAATTGACGCTTCTATTGAGCATTGATAGGTCAATATTTTGGTGCAATGGAAAGGCCAACAATATGATCTCTATTATTCTTGAATCTTAGAGCCTCAGATCAATCCATGTGCGAGTTAGAAGATCCAATTGAATAATTTTTTGTTTAGTAGTGCATGAAGGCCGACTTGGTGGGTGTATTTGTTGTGGATATTTGAGGAGTAAATTTTTAAGTGTTTTTATGTTTGATCATGTTAATTTGCGTCATCACTATCTTGTGGCCAACTTTGGCTAGTGCGCATTGAGAGTTAATTATGGTTTGAGCTGACAATTTATAAATATTTTCATATTTTTGTTGGAGCCGACATGTAGCAATTAAATGCTTAGTTGTGGATATATATAAGTGATCGATTATATCATTTTGATATAGATGTGAAGTGTGTGGTGTGTGTTGTGAATATCAGAAGGATTATGCATAGTTTCACTTGTGCATAAAAGGATTTGTAATAGAGTAGAAGAGAAGAATCAGACAAAAGGTCAAGAAATCGACTAATGTGCTTAACCAAAACTATTCTTAGGAATTTTTAGATGCTATGTCATAGTTAACCACTCTAGTTGTCTTTTGACATTGATTGTAAGGCAGTGAAATTTTCTATTTTTGAGGGGTGAGCTCTAGGAAGTGCGCCTAAATGCAAGTGCATTCCCATTTTGTAAAACATCTTTTGAGTATACTCAGATAATGTTGGCATTTCAATTAGCGCCTCTGGAGTGCTTATTGGAAACAAACAACTATTGCAAGTGTGCTAGTACATGCTCTTCAGATTATAGAGAGGAAGATCTCACTTTGCTGATTTTCTAATGTAAAAAAGGGGCGTAATAAGATTCCTATCTATTTTTACTCAGCGACAGGACACAAAGGTGCATAAACACAATGCATGTTGGGGATACAAAGTTCGTCTATCATCATAGAATAGGTCTAAGACAACAGTGCCTTAGTGATTTTCATTCAAATCACAACAAAGACACAAAAAACTATGCCATAAAGTGGAAGTAGGCACAGTTGATCCCCCATTGATCCTCTGAGAGAAGTAAATGCAAAACATATAACCAATTCAACACAAGCACAGATTCAAGATAGCAGAATCTAACAACATGAAAGACAAGCATGACAGACAGATATACATGGGGAAAACCTTTTCAGGTAAAAAATCCCACCCTCCAAAACACTAAGATCATATGTATTATTCAGTTACTAAAACGGTTACAATACAAAACCAGAGCTATGCTCTTCAGGAGATTACATCTTGCTCATTTGGAGAAATATATAGGCAACACTAAAAATAGAATCTCCGCATAGTTACAATTTCCTCATGGCATACTATGTAGATTCCCTTTAGCTCCTCATAAATGACTGTCACAGCTAGCCTCACGGCCAACCTGGCCTCTAGCCTCCACAAGTTCACATCTTCTCAGAACTGAGAGACAAAATGTTCATGGTGAATACTACTCAAACCCTCTCTCTGCCTCTCTCTCTATTCGCTCATCATCCTATTTGAAGTGCACACAAGATTACTTTATAATCTCTTACCGTGTGCTTACCTGTTCAACCCATCCCTGCCAGCAATGGTCATCAAGATAATAAATTATCCTACCTACAAGCTTTCCATTTCTGATAGCGTGCACCACTTATTCAACATGCATTGATCCGCACAACAATTAATCGATCTCAGACATGTCTATCAACCTCTCTTCAATTATGCAGCCCAATCGCAAGCAAAACTTAAAGCTTATGGCCAATCATATCTTAAAAGATCTTCCATGTGTCACCTCCTTATTTGTTCACTGCTTTAGATAGATGGTCAAACCCAATCAAGCTCGGTCGGCCGAGCTCTGAGCTCATCTGAGCTCTTACCGTGTCACCACTGAGCTAGTCTTCACTAGTTGCAGTATGGTGGTGAGCTCGCCCAAGCTCACCCAACCATCTACCTCGCGGTAAGGCAATGAGCTCAGTCAAGCTCACCAGAGTCTTCACCAAGCCCAGACCCATACTTCACCGCACTACCGCCAACCTTGTTGGGTCAGCCCATGGTATGGCGGTAACGGCCTACACTGAACACCATCTCCACCATGCTACCATTGACCCCCCAAAGCCATCATGCGGTGTGGCGGTAACCGCCATGCCAACTATTGCCACTCATCATGCCACTGCTAGTCTAGAAGAAGATTGTCATGGTAGGATGGTAACATTTCCCAATCGCCAGACTGAGCAAGGTGGCCTATGGTAAAGTGGTAAACCGCTCAACCGTGCCACCAAGAAGAACATTCAGCGGTATGGTGGTAAAGGCCAGTTTCATGGAGAAAATGCCAAGTCCTCAAGAAAAAACTAGAATGTTGAGGCATACATTTCCCAATAATCTCCCACTTGACGAAGACATTTAGGCTTCCTCCAAACTCAAAAAAGGACCAACACTAGCTTTCACGCTCCAGCCAAGACACCTGCAATGACATCCGAAAATGTCCACCATTTTAGGAAACATCTCCAAACACAGGAACATGCCAAGGTGAAAAAGAACCAGTCTCAGGAATGCAAACATCTGATCCTTCAAGTGGCAAAAGGCACCATAGCAGCAACAAAGCAAAGCACAACATGAACAAAAAAACTATTCTCCAGAACAAGAAACCATCAGCTAGAACAAGAACCACAAAAATGACTGCCCTCATCCAACTGATTAAACCCACATGATTGAAAAACCAACACCCACAGCTCATGCTAATTTATCCAACCACCCATACCTTGAAGGTATAACCATCATTAAACTCACGCCATCACACAACCAACCCATCAACAGAAAAAACAAGCACCATGTGCCAACCAACCAAAACGACCAAACACATCCAGGTACTCCCACTGCAAAGGTACAGTCCCGATGAATGCAAACATAGCACCATCATATATGATCTAGGCATACCAATTCCACCAATCTCCTGCACAAAGAAAAGAGGAACCATGTAGTTCTGAGGAGCAACCACACTGATCTGCACCACCTGCAACCACCTGTTGCAAGAAACTTTTCTCTCAACAATCTTCCACCGTTCTTCCAAGGTTCCATATCTGACTGAAGAAGAGAGCACAGGAACCTTCGTGTCATCACCCAAGTGACAACACATGACCACAAACTGTGACCAAATTGGCTCCACAAAGTCATCTCATATCTAAAGTTAGATAAAAATGAACATATAGGAAGAAAAGACCAGATTAGAGAGAAAATGCAAATCAAAAAATATGTAGCAACCTCCTACAAATATTTCTAAATGCCAACTGTGACAAGAATGATGTTCTTCATATCCCAAAGGAAAAAACCATAACAACACCCAACCATTCCATGGATGTAAGCACCTCAAAGAAGATCAGACTAACCCATATAACCATCTCCTATCAGTCCTCAAAAGCACAAGGAGATTCACTATGCTATCCACCTTTCATTATGAATCCTCTAGAATTTAAAAAAAATGAAGATTCATATCCATGAAAAATAAAGCATAGCACACATCTAAAAGATATAATGGGTGAATACCTTTCAAATAAACTACACTATCGAGTAGACCAAGAAGAAAAGAAAACATGCTCCTCCAAGATATACAAGCCATAGTGACTTACCCAATAGCATTCTCCTTCATGGTCTTTGTTGAACTCGCATTCAACCAAGGTACACGTAACTCAAAATTTCAGCTGTAACAACAACATTCTCAAAAGAATTCCAGCCTCACCTTATTCTCCATGCATCCATAAGCACCAACATCCTATCATCTCATGCTAACTCCAATCTGCATCACTACAATCAAACATGAAGTCCTCCAGCATATGACCAAGGTACTCAAAGCAAAGAGAAACACTAGACCACTGTCAAAGCTCCAAACCTAGGAACAGGAACTTATCATGACATCATGATCTACACATCTCCATTAGGAGATACCATGCATCAAGTGAACAAGCCATGGTCTCAAGAGCAAAGCAACATGCCAAAACTCTAATGCACAAGAAAGAGTATACTATGAAATAAAGAAAACAAACTCCAAACCAACATCACCTGTCAAGAACTACCAACATCTTAGCCAAAAACAACCAATGTACTCCATTGCTCCAAGATGTTGCACATCTTCAAATAGTGACCATGCAGATGCGAAAGAACTTTTCTGTAGTAACAGGATCTAAGAGCCCTTCCAAAACATCTGCAACACTAGAGAAGATCATTCATCACCAAGTGATGAATCCACAGTCATTGTTAAAGCTCCCACTGAAACGTGACACCGATCTTTCCAAGCATCATGACTAGACATCTGCTAATCTAAAAACCTCCAAGTATAAATGACAACATGTTTATCAAACAACAACGCCAAAAAACACCAAGATTACCAAATCACGCAGACCATACCATCACTATCAAAAGCTTATACAAGCCAATGTATCAAGCTCTCCATGACATTGTGATTCTCATGATTCAAGTCCCCATCACTAACAATTCAGGTACTCCAACGTTGTCCATCCTTTCATCTAAAAACAACCATGCCAATGCACAAGTGACCATAGACAAGGCTAGCTAACAAATTTGCACCACACTATTACAACCTCATGGATATTGAAATTCCACTTCCGAGTTGTCTCACAACAAAAATGTAGGTAAGGACAGCCCACAACATTGCACAACTCATGGATGCAACCAATGAAACTTGCAAATCTATCATCGCACTAAAAATTGCAAAACTGAGATAATCAAAGGGAACAACCCACGTAGACAACTTGACTCAAACACCAGATCAACAACAAATTCGATTTGCCAATCACGTCCACAACTCAAGCACCATAGTCTAGGAAACCAACAAGAATACCACAAGAATTCTGAATGAAAACACATACCAACACTCCCATGTAGGGAAGACATCACACGTCCTCAAACTATGTTGAACTGCAGCTATCTCATTCAGTCACACCCCAAAAGCCAAGGTCTAGAAAATAGCAGAACAACAGCTCCACAAACCACAAATTTTCCTTGACTGTATAAAACCTGCAAAACCACAGTGTTTCCAAAACACACATGCACGTCCATCATCACTGGTCATCTGGATGGCTCAGGAGTCTGCACACAACCATCACGATTAACCAGAACAATGAAAAACATGAATATGCATCATAGAATTTTTAGGAAAATCTACACAAAACCTTCAGAGCCAAAGACATGAATTTGAAATGATGTGAGTGCAAGAAATAGGTAAGAAGGAACAACAAGTCCATTTTAGACCAGTTCCAAAACCTTAGTCATCCACAAGAAAACAAGAGAGCCAGGCTATACAGAAGTTGTAGACCACCAAGATCACCTTCATAGCCTTTATGCAATCAGAGCAACAGAGAACCCACCTTCAGTGCTAAGTCAGAACACCCAGCACAAGCACAAAAATTCATGGCTAAACAACAACACAAGCAACTCCATACCACCAGGGAGCCTCTCACACAGACACCTAGTATAAAACCATGCTTCACTGCAACACAAGCAGAAGCACATCTCATTCCCTTTGCATCAGGAACAATTTGTGGTGAGCTAGGAGCCTCAGACCACATTTCCACAATATGATCATCTCCAGTCATCTCCAACATCTTTCAAATTTTGTATTGAATCAAAGAAGCATGAACTTCCACTCATCGAAGGATCAATCACCAACCAATTTCTCCAGACTTCCTCAAGCTTGTCAGGCTAAGAAATCATCACAAGATAAATACCCAAAACTTTAGTAACCAGGAGAAGGCTTTGACACCACTTGGTTGTATCACCAAGCCTCGACCTCCTTTAACTAGCTCTGATACCACTTGTTGGGGATAAAAAGTTGGTTTTTCATCATAGAATAGGTCTAAGAAAATAGTGCCTTAGTGATTTTCATTCAAATCACAACAAAGACACAAATAACTATGCCATAAAGCAGAAGCAGGCATAGTTGATCCCCCATTGATCCTTTGAGAGAAGTAAATACAAAACATATAATAGATTCAACACAAGCACAAATTCAAGATAGTAGAATCTAACAACATGAAAGACAATCATGACACATAGATATACATGGGGAAAACCTTTTCAGGTAAAAAACCCCACCCTCCAAAACACTCAGCTCATATGTATTATTCAGTAACTAAAATGGTTACAATACAAAATCGGAGCTATGCTCTTCAGGAGATTACGAAATATACAGGCAACACAAAAAATAGAATTTCTACATAGTTACAATGTTCTCATGGCATACTATGTAGATTCCTTTCAACTCCTCACAAATGACTATCACAGCTAGCCTCATGGCCAGCCCAACCTCTTGGCCTCCATAGGTTTACATCTTCTAAGAACTGAAAGACAAAATTTTCACAGTGAATACCACTCGAACCCTCTCTCTTCCTCTCTCTCTATTCGCTCATCATCCTCTTCGAACTGCACACAAGATTACTTTATAATCTTTGACTATGTGCTTACCTATTCAGCTCATCCCTGCCAACAACGGTCATCAAGATAATAAATTATCCTGCCTGCAATATTTCCATTTCTGATAATGTGCACCACTTATTCAGCATGCATCGAGCCGTGCAGCAATTAATCGGTCTCAGACATGTCCGTCGACCTCTCTTCAATTATGCAGTCCAATCACAATCAAAACTTAAAGCTTCTGGCCAATCAGATCTTAAAAGATCTGCCACGTGTCGCCTCCTTATTTGTTCACTACTTTAGATAGATCATCAAACCCAGTCAAGCTCAGTCGATCGAGCTCCGAACTCATCCGAGCTCTTACCGTGTTACCACTGAGCTAGTCTTCACCAGTCGCGGTATGGTGGTGAGCTCACCCGAGCTCACCTAGCCATCTACCTCACTATCACTTCCCTATCAACCTCACCTCGTGGTAAGGCTGTGAACTCAGTTGAGCTCATCCAAGTCTTCACCGAGCCCAGACCTAGACTTCACCGCGCTACTGCCAACCTCATTGGGTCACCCTGCGGTATGGCGGTAACGGCCTACACTGACCACCATCCTGCGGTGTGGCGGTAACTTAGAACCCCTAAACCTACAAATGCACAAGAGAAAAAAAACACATTAGTTGTTAGTTCAAATGAATGCAAACAAGTATGAGAGATTCCCCATAAAATCCATCTATTCAAACTAAACTAGGAAAATGAAGAACACAACAAACTTGAAACAAAAGAGATTCAATCCTAATTGAGCTAATAACATGATGATCTTATGGGGGAATTGGTGCCAATGAAGTGTTGCAATTGGCCCTTTCCCAATTCCTAAGTAGCAATGGTATGTGATGGAGAAATGGTCAAATCTCCAAAGAGATTTGAGCATAACCTTGTTGTAAATCTTGAAAATTGATGATAGTTAATGGAAATGGGCAAAATTGGCTCTCAAGTTGAAGAGAGTAACTTTGCATATGATTGTGGATGAGAAATGAGGAGAAAAGTCTCCAATTTATAGACTTTAATTTGGAAGAGGTGAGCAAGATTGAGCAATGTGGGACAAAAGATAATCCAATGGCATTGTGCCACTTTTCCACATGTGCTTGGATGAGGAATGAGCACATTTTGGCCAATGTGCATGATAAATGCATAAATTTGAATATTGAAATATTGAAATGACAAGGTGGATGAGAAGTCAAATGGAGTTATGACCACTTAGCTCAATGCAAAGGACACGTAAGAGGTCTTAAATGCCTTCTTGGAAGGACCGAGCCCACTTGGCCTTTTTGAATTCAAATGAGGGAATATTCCCTTTTGATGCTTTGTGAGGGAAAATAGAGAATTAAATAAATCAAAGTAATTGATTTATTGTGCAACTTGCATTCTCTAGAGGATTTTAATGAGAGGGATTAAGTTAATCATGGTTTTGATTAATTTAATGAAGAATTAGATGATGTGACAATCTAGACTTAGATTTATGAATTGATTTAAGTCAAGAATTGAGAGAAGGTGATTTATTAAATAAATAATTTGATTTATTTAATCAAGAAGAAACATGTTAGATTAAATCAAATAAGGTTTTAATTTATTTAATTTAATAAGAAGACTTTAGAGAATTTAATCAAATAAAATAATTTATTTAATTAAACAGATATGTAAGGTTAATTAAATTAAATTGATTAATTTAATCAGAGGAGGTGATAGACTTAATACAATAAATAATGATTTATTGAATTAAGAGGTAGAATGTGATGAAATGCTGAGAATATGTTTTAGGAGAAAATGTTGTTAGTAATCAGGATCAGGTGTGCCAAAACAAACTTGTACATCTTCCATGTCTATAGTAACCGTCACACCAACTATCACCGCTCACCACGCCACCGCCAGTCTATAAGAAGACTGTCACGGTAGGGCGGTAACACCGCCCAACCACCAGACTGAGCAAGGTGGCCTGCGGTAAAGCAATAAACCACTCAACCGCGCCACCAACAATAACATGTAGCGGTATGGTGGTAAAGGCTAGTTTCATGGAGAAAACGCCAAGTCCTCAAGAAAAACCCGTAATGTTGAGGCATACATTTCCCAACAATGCGTTGTAGCTAAGATTTTCTCTAGTTTCCGTAGATCTTAACTAAGACTAACTAAGCTTCTAAACAATCCTACCTCCTCAAGATAAATAGAGCATGAGGGCATAGGAGCGAAATGGATGGGTTGGATTACTTGAACCCTCCATCTCAGTGGAATATGGCCAAGGCTCTAAACTCTCGGATATTTACCAAGATAAGGCTCGATACAAGTAAACACTCTTTTATAGTGATATGGATCTGAGACTTTCCAAGGAGGAGGAACCCCTATCCGAGGTGTAGGCTTAGAAACAACTCACTGGAAACAACAAGGTACGATGACCCAACTAACAGGATTCCCGAGGAGGTGACGACACCTGTCCAAAGTGTATGCTAAAAGATAAATCATTAAACAACATCACACGATAATGATCAATGAAAAAATATCCAAGGAGGTGATGAAACCTATCTAAGGAGGAGATTGAAACAATGCATTATTTGAAAACAAGATTTTGAATAAACTCAATTATTTAGACCAAGCAAGCATGTGCCTTCTGATTTATTTCTTCAAGCTTTCTCCAAAGAATTACAAAGGTTGGGACAATAAAGGCATGAAATCATGCACAATTGTGATCAACCAACAAACTCTCATCCAAGAGTGAATAGATATAAACAAGCTAGCTCTAGCAACAATGGCGCAACAATTTTTCTTATCAAATAAAGGTTAAACAAATAATGAGCCTAAGTCTCTTATTTATAGAAACTCAAAGGAGTAGGCAACCCTAAAATCTCCTTGAGTTAAGAAACAGTTCTTTCCAATCAAGAAGATTTATTTCTATGTCTAAAAGTAGGTTAGCAAGCAGTTAACTGGAAAACTACTTTAATTGACTGATACTAAACAAGAGTCAAACTAGGAGTCTACCTCAGTTGACTAACACCTAACTAAAAGTGAACTTATGTTGCAAATGTGTCTCCAAATAGACATCCACCTTTTGAGGAGATTTGAGATCCATAAATCATGGAAGTCAATTAGACATCCACATTTAAAGGAGATCTGAGATCCATGAATCAAGGGAGTCAATTAGACATCCTAGATTAGTGGGATCTAACATGCATGATCTGTGGAGATCTAGAGTCAACTTGGAAAGGGGTATCAAGTTGACTTCAGTCATATTTATTGTTATTTGGAGAGTAGGACGTCCTTGTTTGGTGCTTTACACCTCTTCTCCACTAGTCAACAAAGTCTCTATCTAGTCATTAACCTCTTCGGCCCCTGGGCAATTAATGCTTCTCAAGATGAATGTGTGGCATCTAAGAATTTCTTCACCTGTCAGAAGCTGTTGTTGATAGTTTGTGCATTGGGCAGCCGCTTCATCCAACTCGATAGATATGGCTGCAATTTTCGATAATTTGTAACCATTGGGATCTTCAAGGAATGAACCATGGATGATGTCTTGAAACCATCTTTGTACCATTTTGAGCTCAACATATTCTCCTCCTTCTCAATGATATTCTAACTCAGGGAAGGATATTACCAACATTCTTGCGAAGTTGATAATATTAGCGATGAAGCATCTATAATCAATCAACTCCACTGAATTGGCATCGTAGGCTCTCACCTTGTATGCCATTTGTTCTTTCCACTCAAAGAGATGGTGTTTGTTCTCAGTGGTTGTAACTAATTCATATGCTTGTTGCAAATCGGCAACTATCGCTTCTTCTCCTAGCCTCTCTTGAGTTGCCTTCAAGTCTGCCTACTGGATTTCTGATCGAAGTGCATGTGCTTTGTCTCTTAGTTGATATGCTTCTTCTAATACACACCATCCTTTGATGACAAAATCATCCACTTGATGTCTCAAGTGTTTACCGTATGTGATCAACTGGTGATGGTTTCTTTCAGTCGGGAGATCCAATAGTCTTTGAGGCAAGGCCGGGGAGTTGGGAGTGCCATGCATCAAACTAGAAATGTACAATCTTAGCTGACAGTTTTCAGCCTTCAAGGTTGCTTTATCTTGTCCATCCTTGGTCATTCTTTCCTTGATGCTTGCTTAGGTGATTCCGACAAGGTTTGCCTCCACCTGTCGAGTGGTCTTTCCAAGGTTCACCTTTGAGAGCATGAAATATTCAACCCTCACATTATGTATGTCTTTATCTTCAGGCAGGGCGATAGTCTCTATGACAACCTCATTCTCTACATTCCTCTCTACATGTGTCTGCTTCTTCAACTTCTTTGTCGGCATGTCTTGTGGGACATGGTGGAATTGAAAGAAGTCAAGCTAATAAGAAGGTCTCTCCCTTTTCCTTCCAAGCGAGCTTTCTAGCTTGATAGAATCTTGGCTAGCTTTGCTGGGAGGAGGAACATAGGGCCCCTGAATGCTGGAAGAACGAGAATGTGTCATGGCAATGCCTCATGGTGGCGAGTCCAAGTCAATGGGACTTTGTGACCTCTGTGATGGTGGTGAAGCAGGTGGCTCTGGTTCTATCACAGGAAATGCTTCTACTGCAACTTCTTCTACAATAGATTCTATGTCTACAATGATTATTTAAATCATTGGCTCTGGTGTAGTTGTAGCATTCTCAACTGTTTCATGTAAATTGCTGGTTGTCTCAAATTGTACCTTTGGCTGGCTTGTACCAGCGATTCCTCTTCTTCCCCATGTCCTCCCTGACATTCACATTCCTTCTGGAAGAATTTTCATCTTCTTTTGTCTGGGTTTCCTCCTAGATGAGGAAGGTAGTGTAGACTGAACTGTTGGCGGCTCTGATCGGGGAAGTACTACCTTCCTTGTCCTTTTACTGCCAAGGTAGAGTTGATTGTGTCAAACTATTCTACTAGTTTTTTCCTTGATAGACATACACTCTTTCACGTACCAATCTACTTTTCCGAGTGGTTGTGCATCTACTTGACCTATGAAGGAAGAAAGGATGACCTCTTCTTCATCATTAGATAAGCCCTCGATGTCCTCTGACATGAATTCTACAATTTTCAAGAGCTTAAATTTGTTGTAGTTCCTTCTTCTCACTTCGAACTCATCTTCGCAGTTGACCCAAAAATCCTCCATGAAAGGTTCATGTGATGATCTTTGTTCGAGATGTGTTGCGAAGATTCCTCTGGGATCATATGATGACCTCTTGTCAATGAGCTACTTGAGATTAAATCTCACTATTTCCTGGCTTATCAACCTAGCATTGGTTGCAGTCTTGCATCTGTAGAATCCCATCTGAAAAGGAAATTTTGTAGTAGACTTCTTCTTTACATGAAGGTAAGAGTGAACCTTGACCAACTACCTCAGGAATTCCATGAACACTACCCTATCTAAGGGGTAGCGTGGCATCATGGCGAGGTGGCCATTATAGTCATACACGCATATGTACATGAAATTGGGGAATTGGATGAACCAATCCACTCAGTCCACCATTGCCACCTTGGCTGCTGGTGAAATATGAACGTGTATCTCATGGTCTAGCTTGCACATGGTGTTCATTGTAAAAAGGTCGTTCATCTTCTTGAAGTGTCTTTCCACACAAGTGAACTCAAGGCGAGGAAAGTATTCTTGGACCTTTTGCACACCCAAGGTTCCCATAGTGTTTAGTGTTCTGAAATCACCTTGGAAGGCTATCAGGTATACCAAGTAGGAACACATGTGGAAACGGTGCTCTTCTAGAAACCTGGTAAATTGTTGGTGGAGTGTGTCATTGATCAGAGAGGCCCAGTCGTAATTTTCTTTCCTGCTGATTATTTTTCCAATAATATATAACATCCATGGCTTGAAGGATTTTCCCTCTTCTTGTCCAGTGACTCTGTTGAGTAGAGTGATTAACACTCCATACTCATCTTTGAATTCTCCTCGCCCAACCAATTTGGGAAAACTGGTTTTCTTCATTTTTAACCAATGTTCAGCCATTATAAGTGAACACTTATCCCTTGAAGCCTCGAATGCCTTTTCACATTCTGTCACAGATACGACTTTCCTTGTAGGGCATGGTGGAATTGCAAAACATATTTCTATGTCCTTCGGCTTTAAGCTGCAAATCACCTTTCCATCCACTGACAAGATTTCTCTTGTAGTAGGTTTATAATGCTTTATGCAAGGAGTTACAAGCTCAATGCTTTGTAAAGTGATTGAAATGGATTCAACTTGGAATAAGTTGGACTCCTCAATGTTTTGCAATGTAATTTTGTTCATGCCCTCCAAGTCCTCAAAACTGACTTCTGGATTTTTCTACCATAAGTCTATATCAGTTATTTTCAGGTAATCATGGTACAATACTATCTTGGTCTTGTATTGTACCTGGGAGTACTGCATTCTGCAAGACTTAAAGATTGACTGGGCACTTGACCTTGTTCTAACACTTTTTTGAAAACCCTTAAATATAGCGCCTATCGAGAAGTATTTTTTCGAGAAAAATCTGGCACGTGGGTTATGTTCGTGCTTGGAAGTTGAACAAACCCAGTTCCTTGGATTTTGATTTGGAGACTTTTTCAAAAATATCCTTAAAAATAGGGGAAGCAACTTTGTTGATTCTGGAAAATCTGAGAAGATGGATTTTTCTAGAAAAATGCGTTGATCATACCCAGTTGGTCAAATCTGAAGTAATCCGCCATTTCCTATGACATGCAAAGAAATGTAAATAGAAATAGAGGAAGTAGATAGAAGGTGGATTGGAAGATATAAACTACCACTTTGCTATAATCTGCTTTAGGAAACAATCCTCGGAGAAGAATACTTTTACTGCCACTAATCTTCAAAAATATTAAAGATCCATCCAAAACCTCTGCCAGATCTTGAAAATGTGTTCTTGTGAGCTATTTGTTGTTTTATCCTTCAACTTGCAAAATAATAATGAAGAATGGGATGCCTAGCAAGAATATATGGTGATTAGGGTTGAGATCCACCAAGTATGGAAGACAACTCATGATTTAGGACTGATTTGGAGTTCCAAAAGGTGATTTCCACTTATTGTGGAGTGTTTCACCTCCTTTTGGCTCCAAATTTGCTAACTCAAGTCAAAATTTATGCTTTGACTTCCTTTAGGCCTCCCTCCTTGAATTTGATCTTTTTTTGTTCATTTTGCAAGCTGAGGTGCCTATGTTTGATCTTTGATTTGGGCTATTTAGTTGATCTCTGGCAGTGGCCGGCAATTCTGCTGTTGAGGTGGAATCAACTTGACGATATATGCCTAGGAGAGATTAACTCAGAAAAATGAGTTTAGACCTCTAGAAAGAAGGGCGCCTTTCCTTGAGAGGAGCTCTTTTGTTGATGCCTTAGTCAATTTTCATTGACTGTTCTTCATTTTGACCTTTTTAGACCCTCTTTGATTTGATTTTATGTTCTCGATGCTAGATGAATCAGATGAATTTGCTTAGTGATGTATCAGGTAGCTAGCTTGGTCTTTTTCAGGATGACTGGCTTCTCAGTTAGAAATGACAAGTTCAGGTCCTTCAAGCTTAAGGGCGCCCTTGGCCAATAGGGGCACTTTTAGCCTTTTGACTGGTTTTACTTATGTTGTGAATTGTCTGTCTTTCATCTCTACCATTAGATGACTGATTTGTCATAAGTTCTTCCTGATAACTTCACTGGCAAGACTGGTCATGGCTGAGAAGATCATCATGGGAGGCAATAAAGATTCTAATTGAATCTGGATGCCTTAAAAAAAGGGCACCTTTCTTCAAGAGGGGCACTTTTGTCAATGCCTTAGCCAATTTTTGGCTTATCTTTCCAGTCCTTCAATTCTGAATTTTTATGCTTGATCTCAGCGTGTGATTGTTTGGTGTGTCCTGTGAACCTACTGTCAGATTGATCACATAGCTAGGAGGAAGCTAGAAAGATAACATGTATAGAGCTACAATAGATGGATTCATCTGGTGCCTGCAACTGAGGGGCACCCCTGGCTAGTAGGGGTGCTTTTACCATGAAGCTCTCTGATTCAACATCTTCATTGTTGATGGATCCTCCATAATTTGCTAGCGGTTGGTCAATGATCCCTAGATCAAATGATTTTGTTGATTGTTTCATTGTCGAGCTAGCACAAAAGTGAAGAGGATGACTGAGCTAAAGATGCAAAGTGATTTGATTTTCCCTTTGAGATCCAAGGGCGCCTTTCCTCAAGAGGGGCACCTTTTTCACCTTTAGACTGTGTTTTGCCTTGGCAGCAAAACGTGTACCTTCCAGAGTTAGCCAAATTTTGGCCTTTTTCGTTTTGAGAAACTCCCTTGCTATAACAACATATTTTTTACCCTTTCTGCCATGTCTTCTTTGTTGGAGCTTTTGAGGTTTAGCTTTCAGCACCTGGTATTGGCCAATCTACCATTAATGGCTATAGATCTCCTAACTTTGTTCCTGAAAAATGAGAATAGACCCACTAGAGTAAAACATGTCTTTTGATAATTCAGACTTGATCAGTGTGATCGTGAAGGCAATTAACCATATCAAAATTATTTTCAATCATTACCGAGAAGGTCCTATTTTTAAGGGTTTCCTTAAAAATAGGGGCATAAACCCTAATTTTGATATTTTCAAAATTTTAACCATAGGTTTTGTTGATGGTGTTTTTATGCACTTCACAACACAGGTAATACGTAGGTGCATTACCTCTCTTGAAAGACAATCTTCCACAATCAAATTGCAGAACACTATCCCAAGGTCTCTCAGATGTCAGGTCATGACGGAGCTTGGAACATATCAGTTGTTTGATGTGATGGTGTTTTTATGCACTTCACAACACAGGTAATACGTAGGTGCATTACCTCTCTTGAAAGACAATCTTCCACAATCAAATTGCAGAACACTATCCCAAGGTCTCTCAGATGTCAGGTCATGACGGAGCTTGGAACATATCAGTTGTTTGATGTGATTTTGCTGGAATCACAAGGCGGTCTTACATGGTCAAAGTTGTAGGGGAATTGGGTCAATGAATGGAGTTTTGTGGATGTGGAATTACTGCACCTTGCTATAGGTTTAGGCAGCAGTTTTGGACTCCATTATCTTATCAGATTTGGCTTTACAATGTGCAAGGAACCTTAGCACAAGTTGTTTCTTAAAAAAGGGAAAAAGGAGCAAGGAAGAAAGATGTTTCTTGGACCTACAACTACCGATGAATACTAATCATGGAGGTTCCTGCTGTGGACAGTTTCCCTAAATAGAATTTCACTAAATCAGGATTCTCACAATATCATGAAATCTATGCTATCTTCTAAGGACTGCAGATATTCATCATTCATTCACCATGGAAACATGAATAAAGATAAATTTTAATGAGTAGCAATAAAATTAAATTCTAGGCTAACTTTGCATAGTCAAATACCATCAACAAATGACCAAAAGTATGGACAAGGAAAGCATACACACAGCAGTAATCTTCAAAAGCAGACACAACATACTAACTCTACCAAATTCAATCTAAGGATACTAAAACAGTAAAGTAACTTAAATCAAAGTTCTAGCTAAATGGAGAAGAACCATGAAACATGTGGAGAAATCCAGAAATACACGAGAAAATGACTGTATTTTCTATTATATTCTCAGCAACATGTCTTTACAACAACTCAACTCTCTTAAGATGAGAGGAGGAGAGCCCTATTTATAGTTTCCAAAAAAACAAAATGAGTGGCCAAGATTTGATTCTATTGTGTGGCCATGATTCACTTTACATTAGGGTTTCACCTACCCCCAAATATATTACATTTATAAGACCCATTTTGTCTTTTCCCTATTTTGTCATCTAGTCACAACACTGTAGCAATTTCGTCTTTTAGCCATTTGCCCTTTGTTGTAGCTATTCTTTAAGGAATTCTTCATTGATGACTGGGTTGCCCTCGCACTTCTTTGACACTGCATACTCTATAAAGCTCAAAATCAAGGGTTTGAACTTGTCTAACTCCATGATGTCAGACCGCAATATTTGAAAGCTCCATTCTTGGGAGTTTTTGACAAGTTTATTCCAGTCGTCTTCATACTTGGCTGCATTATCTTTGAGAATCTCTGACTGTGCAAAGGCCCAGGCGGCGAAGCTCATGAAGTCGGTGGTGACTTCAGCTAACATCCCATCTTCCATGATCTTTAGGAAGTGGGGCTTTACATTCTCAGGATTGATCACAGCCACTGGCAGCTCGTACCCAGTCATTAACTCAAGGTACCGAGCACATTCCTCTCTTGTCTCCCTGGCCCACTCAATGTCCAAAAATATGCGCTCCAGAATTTACTCTAGCTTCCTCTTCCTGTGTTCAAAGTCACACCTCCATGTATCCACCAGCCTGTGATCCTCATCCTTGAAATCCAGGTCCTTTTCCCAGACCTCGCTCGACAACGCAAGTATGGCCTCAATCTTTGAGTAAGACATCTCATATTTTCTTGGGAATTCCTCACAAATCTGCTTTGTTCCTTCGAGAGTTCTCTGCACTTCGAGGAACTTATTTGCTGTCTGGAAAGCCAAATTTATGCTGGTGTTTCCCATGTTTAAGACCTATCGGACCAGTTTTTCGTAGTCTTGTCTAAGTTCCTTCTCTTTTCTAACTTATTCATCTGCTCTTGGGACAGCAGCTGAGGCGGGGTGGACGACATCATGGGCTGCTCATCTAGGGATGACCACTGCTGAATGTAGGCCATTAGATCAGCCATCTGCTCCTTGAGCTCTTCCTTTGAAATCTTATCCTATTGGATAAGGTGTACAACTGTGGCGATCGACTCCTGGAGTTTATCGACCTTTTGTTCTCTCGTGGCCATTCCCAAGTCGATGGTGGAGACATTATAAATTATACCTTGTTCTCCAACCACTGGTGTCACTATTTGCACCGCCCTTGATCCTGAGGCATCCATGGTTACCTTGGATCTAACCTTTGGTTTCTTCTCTTTCCTTTTGGTGCTTATTTACGCCCTAGCCATGATGGCTTCCAACCTTGCCCTGGGATCCTTCAAGGTGGGAGTCTTCTGCTTTAGCTATCTCTACAGCCACTCGGGTACTTGGGGCTCCTCCCTAGGTGGCTCATCTCAACTCCCGCTGCCCCCTTTCTCAAGCTCGATGGTTCTAACAACAAGAGCCCTCTCCCTGGTCCCCGCATCTTCTTTCTCCTCTTCAGAGTCTTGTCAGAGGGTTTCGTGTCAAGTGGGGGACTCAGTGTGCAACTGCTCTTTGGGTGGATCTTATTTTTTAGCATCCCCCTCTTCTTGATTTTGATTGTATTCATGCTCTTCGGGACTCTTCCCTTGCTCATCCTCATCAGGAAATACTTCCTTGCCGTGCTCCAGAGTCTGGTCTTGTTTCTGGGTAGGAGACTTGTTTCCCCCTGTGTCCTGAGTAGCAATCTCTTCTTCTCTTATGAGCTGGTCCTCAGCCTCCCTATCTTCTATCTCCTTGAGCTGCTTCCCCCATTCTGCATTGAGCTCGAGATTGTCTAATTCTTTTAAAAAATTCATTATTCAACTCTTCGCTTCTCTCGCTGGAGGACTCATAAACCACCTCGTCTATCTCACGATGTTCGAATAGTGGATGTTTGTGATACTCAAATTCTTCCTCTTTCGGTGCCTTTGCAGCCTCTAGCTGCTGTCGTTCGAGCTCATCCGATATTTGCATTGTCGCCTCCATTTTTGGTGGTTCGATTGAGGGGAGGGGAGCTGGAGCATGGGCCATAGCCTGATCTTTTTTAGCTTGAACCATTGGGTTAGTGAGTATTCCTAAGAGCTCAGATGACACATTTTGCATGTATTTCACCAAAGACTCCGAGAGACTAATGGCGGGCACCGTAGCAGTGGGAGCAGAGGGGAGGGAAGGAGACATGGAAGAAGCGGAGACGGGTGAGGTTGTGGTAGATGATGAATCTACAGGAATAATTTGCAAGATTGGAGGAGTGGCAGCAAGGTGTATAGAGATGTCCACCACAGGCAGGGAGGAAAAGGAAAGTGAAGCATGCGGGGCAGAAGCAATAGCAGCAGCAATAATAACTGAGGTAGGCAGTGACCTTGGTGACTTAGACCTTTCTTCTCTGATCCAAAGGGGCAGACCTTTGGGAATCACCGTCGCCTTCGTGCCTCCAGTTATCTTTCTCTTCTTCTTGTAAGGCTCTAGCTCAGAAGACTTGTCGGAATAGACCTTTGGTTTAGGCATCTACTCACTGGCCTCCTTCCTCTTCTTGGTCTTGATTGATGGTGGGGTTTTGGATGTTTCTCCAGTTGTAGCGATAGCCACCCCTCCTTCAGAGCCACTCAGTTCACTTTCTAGTCCCTTGAATGTCAATGCGACTCGTTGTTTTAATCGGGCCACCTCTTGGTCGACCCATGCTTTTGTCTGGATCTCAACGGGCCTAGTGAGTACAGCGATGTCGTCGAGCTCTGGTTCATTCCAGTCAATTGTTGGCAGCAGCAAATTGGCAATGACATCGTACCCTGGGTCGATCATTGTGTCCTCATTTTCTTCGAGTTGATTAGGAATTGGGCACAGGTTTATCCTTCACACATAGATGGTGGTCATGCGCAAGTATTGCCTCAACCATACCTCAAGATCATCCTCGCAGTTGGCCCAAAATTCCTCAACGTTGTGGAGGTGGGCATACTCTCGTCCCAGTGCCTTTCTGATGTGTCTATATGGGTCCATTCAACGCTGGGCTGTATATTGATAGAAGTTATACTCAGCCAACTCCCTTTCCGAATACCCCACACACTGGGAGGTATGAATCTTGTACATTCCTTGGCCGAGCCCAATGGGATAAGTCGATCCTGCCAAATGCTTATCGCTCAGGATGCTATGAATATGTCGTAGCTGCTGGGTCAGCTCCAATAGAATGATCCGGTCATTGGCGTACCGAGGCAGCTTATTCGGTCTTTCCGTGAATCCCTTAGCATGGATGTATGTGAATTTTGGGAACTATATGTAAAGGAAGGCATATTGCCTGAGGAGGGCTCGGATGCTATGATAAACTCTCCTTTCAAAGTCACCCCCGAGAGACCGAATGATGTAGGCGATGAATGCATCATTCACCCGACAGTAATCCCTTTTGAAGTTTCTAAATTGTAACTGAGTGTATTTGTCATATGGTTTAAGTTCCACCCCTGATAATGTTGCTGATCAGCGAGGGAATATACCAAGTAAGAGGTCATGAAGAACTTGGAGGTCTTCTACACGGTTGTAAACTCCTCATGGAAACAATCACTGATTACCTCTCCCTAATAGAAGGCAGTCCGCTGCAAAGCATCTCCTCTACGAAATAGAACATCCATTCTTGGAAGAAGGTCATTGTAGGGAGGCCCATCACTCGGCTTAGCAAAGTTACGAGGTCATGGTAATCCTCGAAGAAGTCGCTGTGAAAAAGCTCCTAAGGAAGCTTGCTAGCGCTAACCCACTTGTCCTTTAACCAATATTGATTGATGACCTTCTTGCATCCCAAGGGATTCTGCTCCCATAGTTCCCTGCACTCGGCCATGGTGGGGGTCTCCATGTGCTCATAGGCGGGAATGTGGAATGTTACTATTATACCTGACGGGGACATATCTGCAAGGACATTTTCATCTCGGTCTACTATAGTTCAGGTCTCCTCCTAGTAGGCTTCTACGCATGCCATTACTAGTTCTGGGGCCACCAAGGCCAGCAGGAAGCCTGTAGCTTTAGCGATTCTTCTCTTCTTTATCATTTTTGCATTCTTTGTTTTTGGGTTCATCCTAACCCTTTGTATGAATTCGTCAACATCCACCTAGCTGATATTGGTATCTATGACGTCTCTCTAGAGAGAGGTGACTCTGGATTGTATGGGGACCCCTTGGAACTTATACTTCATCAGGTCCCTGTCCTCCTTGCCTCGAGGTGTCTTGGCTATTCCTTTTCCTTTTTCCTTAGAGGCACCGAAAGTTTCTACACCGGATTCCATAAATCCTGCACAACAAATGGGAATCAGTAAAAATAAATATGATGAAACAGTCTCGGACAAACTCCTACACACTAAGATTAACTCTGCAATCATTATTCATATTCAATAAGCATCAAACACTTGACATTTCATCATTAGGAGGCAAAGCAAACAAATTTGGTTCCTAGGACCGAAATTCCCTTGGCAGAATGTCGTCCGAAAGGGCAAATTGAGGATGGAATTCTGAAAGGAACTTCCCGATGTTGGATTTAAGTAATAGAAGGTGTACATGAAGGAAGACCCAATTCTAGCAAGTGGGTTGAAATCCATTTTGGATTTGGAGGTCATTTGATCCTTCATTTGGGAGTTCAGGTATCGAATGCAAGAAAATCGTTTGAAACGGCGCAGAGAGGGCGGAAATCCAGGGGTCGAAATCTAGGTCTCGGATTGCCATCAACGGGAAGTAGTTTCGAATCAGCTATTGGAAATGGTGAAGTGGAAGTGGAAATCCGGGGAAGGAAATCCGGAGGACAATCTCCGGAGACGGTCAGAAGATTTGGGACAGCCAGGCGGTGAATAGAGCACCGGGGCTCGGATGTCGGGAAGCTGTCCTGAATTCGCCGTTAAAATGGTGCCAGTGGAACAGAATCCTGAGAGGGGAATTCCAGTGGTTGAGATCCAGAAGAAGCTTGGGGGTAAGACGAGAACATGAACTTGGTTTCGGTGGGCAATGGACCGGGGTCTGGGAGTCGGGAAGACGTCCCAGGAGGGTCGTTTGGAATGGCAAATGCGACATGGAATTCCGAGGAGGGAATTCTGGAGGTCGAGGTCCGGAGGGATTTTGGTGAAAGGTTCCGCCTGGAAGTTGGATGAATTTTGTGGAGCCTGGAACTGGGATTCAGGAAGCTGCTCGGGGAAGGCCATCAAAATGGCGAAGTCACACGAAATTTTGGGAATGAAATTTCGAGGGTGGAATCCCGGAGTCGGTTTGAATTTCAAATGGACTTCAAGTGCCCGGGGTCCAAAGGTTGGGAAGACGCTGGGGCGAGGCCATCGAAATGGCGATGATGCAACGAAATCCCGGAAGGGGAATTCCGGAGGTCCGAGCCCAAGGTGGGTTTGGGCGTGGAGAATTTTGAATTTAGTTCACGGACGGTGGCTGGAAAGTTCGGGCCCGGGGATGTCGGCGGTTGTTCTGAAGAATGATCGTAGAGAGATGAAGCTCTAGATTGAATTTCGGCCAGCTAAACGATTGATTTTTTATTTTCTAGGAAATGGGTTTTTAGCGAAGGGCACAAATTTACTTAATTTCAACCCAATTTTACATTTTCTATTCATCAAAACATGGAATTTCACAAAAGAAAGGGTAGGGCGTGCAGACGACAAACCTACCTCAAAATCCTGAAGAACTTGACTGATGGCCATGCAGAAAACGTTGGAAAATGGATCTTGGATTGCTGGGCAAAAAATGCTGGGACGCCAGGAGCTCTTCAAACTTTTCTATCACTCAGACTATTGATAATGACGACCAGAAAATTCATTTAAATAGCTAAAACTATCATTAATGTAGCATTCAATTCCTCCGTACAGCGGCAGGAAAGTTGGTAAGTTTAAAATCCCAATCGACAACGGGAGGTCCGGAGTCTGACGGTCGAGAAGCCTTCCCGCCACGGCTGCTGGAACAACGAAGCTCGAGAGGAAATTCGGAGGGGAAAACTCGACTTCCGGGGTCCAGGGTTTGGAAAGACGTTGGACGTCGGATGCTGAAACAACAAACACGGAACAAAAATCTGGAAGGGGAAATCTGGAAGGGGAAACCCGGGGGTCCGGGCCCAAAAAGAGCTAGAGACGTCCAAAAAGGGAATTATGACAAGGAAAACCCGAAATGACCCCAGACTTAGCATTTTTAAAGGGGTGACTTTGGTCAAGCTTACAATATGACTCTGGGGAATGTGCTAACCTTTTAGAACACAAAACTAGGCATGCAAAATGAGGCAAAGCAAAAAGGCCCCGAGAACCAAAAAAAGGGGGGAAAAGAGGGTCCCCATTTCGAACGAGGCATGTGTGCAAAAGGCACAACAAATGGTGACTCTGCTGGGAGAATGCTCCTGGCATTCTAGAGATAAATATTCTTTCCGAACTCATGATCTCTGGTTTCACAAACTGAAGCTGAATTTCAAAGTTAAACTAAGAATAGTTTAAGGCGGGATTGAATCGAACCACAATATCATCATGGAGGTGTGTACATGGTGAGTTCATTTCCTTTTCTCGGAGAGAGCACAAATAACGACTGGTTGGGGAAGATAAGCTACGTAGTTCGTCTAACCTCAAAAGTAACCTGGACATTGCTCTGCTGCCAGTCAGGCATCCATAGCCCCGACGGAGTTGTTGCTACGACCTCACAAACATAGCTCTACTACTAGTCAGGCATCCATAGCCCGGGTAGAGATATTCACACACCCCTACGGTTGTTATTTTCAAGTTATTTATTGCTTGTGCTAGATATTTCCTTTTAGCACTTTCTCTTTTCTTTTGTTCAACCGCATGAGCACTGAAGCTCACAATGGGTTTGAGAATCGCAGTGGTCACTAGAGCAGACTTTAGATTTTTCACTTATCCCCACTTCCCAGTAGTCACCCTACCATTCTTTGGAAATACTTAAAATGTGTTTTGTGGATTCCATGACAAACGCAGGGGATTCAAGCGGACAACCATCCTAGGATAATTTAGAGTTCGAGAGTTGAAAACCGATGCTTAGGAGCTTCCAGAAGTTAGTAATAGGGAATGAAGGCTTATCTAGGGAACAATGTGAAAGCGGATAGCGAGGCAAACCATCCATCGGACCAAGCATGGCCACCACAGCAAAACAGGGAGACTCTTCCCAAAATTATGACAGAACGGTCGGGAAGACAAGCAAAACCAAAGGACAAAGCAGGAAATCTATCCTAACCTATGTACAGGTATTTACACAGACAAGTCCTGAGAGTTCAAGCCTGAAAGTAATGCTTAAGGTGCTGCCCATTGAGAGGCAACGGGATGTCTTCACCAGTGAGATTCTTTAGGCGAAAGGCATTATCTCCAAGGATTTCAGCAATCTGAAAGGGGCCAAGCCAAAGCTTATCGAATTTGTTGTGTCCCCCTTTCTTTTCATGGGCCTTTTCCCAATAGAGGACCAAATCAGAAATGCAAAAGGCCTTAATTTTGGCTCAGTGGTCGAACCATCTTTTGACTACGCCTTGATGTTTGGAAAAATTTTCTATTGCATGGTCTCGTACTTCTTCAAGGTGTAGTAGCTCGGCGAGGTGAGCTTCTTTGCGGTCTCCTCCTTCATAAAAGGTGTTGATAAATTGAAGGGTTGGGATCTTCAAATGTATGGGGAAGACGGGTTCTAATCTGTAGACTAGATAGTACGGGGAATCTCCAAGAGCAGCCTTGTGGCGGGTGCGATCTACCCACAAGGCGAAACGAAATTGGGTATGCCAATTCTTGGGATTCCTATCTAGCAGCTTCTTGATCACTGTGATCAAGTTTTTGTTGGTGGACTCAGCAAGGCCATTGCCTTGAGGATAATAATTAGAGGAGAACTTGAGGGCGATGCCATAATTGAAGGCCCAACTTGTGAATTTCAGTGAGGCAAACGCAGGGCCGTTATCACATACTAGAGCATATGGGCAACCAAAACGATTTAAAATGAAACTTTCTAAGAAATTGGTTACAACTTCAGTTGTACATTGCCTACAAGTTATTGCTTTTGTCCATCTAGTGCAATAATCAGAGGTGGTTAGAATGTACCTATGTCCCATAGACAATGGAGGACTTACCAAACCAATGAAGTCGAGACCCCATTGCGCAAAGGGCCTTACCTCCAAAACAAGTTGTAATGGGACAACAATTTTCCTTTCTCTATAGGCAGCAATCTGGCACATGTGGCAGGTACGAACATGGCCATGAGCATCCTTGAAAACTATGGGCTAGTAATACCTATCACTCAATATTTGATGTGCAGTTGATAGACCTGAGCCATGGCCAAGTCTAAACTTGTCATGGAATTCCTTAAGAACGCGATCAACTTCCTCCTTTCCCAGGCATCACAGATAGATGCCTTCATGATTTTTCTTGTATAATATAGAGCCCTGCAACATATAGCAGTTCATTTTCAATCTAAGGGCTTGCCTGTGGACTCCCTGCAGGTGGGGCAGACATTTGTGATTCAGTAGGTAGTACACCATGTCATCGTACCATTCTCATGGAAGACATCCTCCACTTGGTACTATTGTATCGTGAGTTCGGGTCCAGCATCAATAACTACCTCTGCCATTGTTCGGGTGAGTGCCTATCCTCGTACCAGCTTCATCATCTAGATCTCCATATCATACTCTTGTAGCACCACAACCCACTTTTCCCTTCGTTCCCCCAACTCATTCTGCATAAGCAATATTTTTACTGCGGGGTCGGGAACTATGGAAAAGACCTTGTTGCGTAAGATATAGTGCCAGAACTTCTTGACTTCTTTAACAAGGGCATAAGCCTATTTTTCAACATTATGATAGTGTAGTTCGACATCCTTCAAGGGGGCGCTCATGAAGGTGATTGGATGCTCGTTCCCCTCATCATCCTTTTATGTCAAGATGCTGGCGAAGGAATGATCTGAAGCAAAGGAGTAAATGTAAAAGGGCCTCAGGTAGTTGGAGCTGACCAACATAGGGGCATCAACATTTTCTTTCTTGATTTCCCCAAAGGCCTATCTCACTTCGGGAGTCCACTCGACCTTAGCATCTTGTTTCAGCATGGCATTGAGTGGTTTAACTATTTCCGCAAAGCCTATAATGAACTTACGGATGAAGTTGATCTTTCCAAAAAAAGACTTCAATTCTTTCTTATTGCATGGCAGCTGGATTTTCATGATGGATTGAATGCGTTCAGGGTTGATAGAAATTCCTCACTCTGACAGGACATGTCCAAGGAGTTTCCCCTCAATGACCCCAAAGATGCACTTCTTCGGGTTAAGGGAGACCCCAAATGAGCGGCACCTCTCAAAGACCTTGCATAAGTCAGCGACGTGATTACCCCGCTGCTTTGAGAATACTGTTAAATCATCCATGTAGATGATGATGCACTTACCAATCAGGTCCTTGAACACAATTTCCATGGCGCACTGAAAAGTTGCACCAACGTTGATTAGCCCGAAGGGAATTCTTCTATATGCGAACGTTCCCCACTTGGTGGTGAATGTTGTCTTGTGCAATCTTCGTATTGCACCATAACCTGGTTATATCCCGAATATCCATCCAGGAAGGACATCATCTGGGATCCGTTTACCACCTGCAACACCTCATTCAATGAGGGTACAAGATAGTTGTCCTTCTCTGAGGCCCGATTAAGGTTGCGGAAGTCCACGCATAACCTAATTTCTTTGTTTATCTTTCTGACAGGAACCAAATTCGCTACCCACATAGAGTGTCTAACCGAAAAGATGATCCTGGCTGATAGCAATTTCTGTACTTATATATTATTGGCTCCAATAGAGCATTGACAGGGCGCTATCGTTGCTAGGACGGTTTTGCATCTGGCCTGAGAGGGATAGTGTGCGTGATAATCGATATGTCATATGTCTTGAGATTGTCGTAGCTCTAGGCGATGATGTGATATTTTCGTAGCACTTCAATAATCCCCTTTCTTTCCTCATGAGTGCATACCTTACCTATGAACACATTCTTGGCATTTCCAGCCGTACCCAGATTGTAAGTGTCAAATTGGTCACTAATGGTATCTTTTTTAGCTCCCTGATCCTAGTCTCTGATCTGATCAAGGTCAAAGATTCACTCCAATTCAACCATTCCCCTAGGGATGGTGTTAGTTTTCAAGTTAATGATCCCCTCTATATCCAAGTCCGCTTCTTGGGGTTCAACTTCGTCAATTATCTGGGTAGCGAACACATCCAAACTGGTGATAAAGTCCAATATATGCTTGTCATCGTTGAATACCTAGAAATTGGCTACGTTATCTGGCACTGAGGGGACGGAAGTGAGTTCCACCGTGAATAGTTTGAGGCCAGATAGAGATAATGGCTGTAGTGTGCTTGCCGCCTGTGACAGGGCATTGGTGGTATAATTCTGAGCACATGGGATCAGCTGAATGTTGAATACATCCAACCCTTCTAGCAGATCCCATACACGGTGCCGGTAATTAGCGAGTCTTCGATCATAGCAAGAATAAAGCTTCCTGAACTGTTTTATGACTAACTCTGAATCTTCATACACTTGGAACATCTTGACATCCTTTCTTAATGCCATTAAGAGGCATAAAACCAAAGCTTCGTACTCTGCCAGGTTGTTAGTACAATAAAACTATAGTTTATGAGCAAAAAAGTATGATTTACCTTTGGGACTGATCAGTTCAAACCCTGCCCTAGCTTCGTGGCTTGGATTTAGAACCATCAAAGCGCAATGTCTAGAACCTGGGAGAATCCTTAGACATAGGGCTGATAGATCCGGCCTTGACCTTCAGAGAGGGCTTCATTTCAGTGATCGCCCTAGGAACTACAGGAACGGAACCTATTCGTCCACCAGATGTAAATCCCATTTTCTCCTGCAGAGTAGCTTGTTTTTTGACATGTTCAATTGCTATTTGGCACAAGCAGCAGTCGAATTCTGAATGGGTAGCATCATGCACTCGGCACCAATTAGGAAGCAAGAGTTCCTATAAGTTCATTCGAGTTCCTAGACTGAGCTGGTCGTGCACACATTTTTCCATGAAATCCCGGAAACCATCGAGCAGTCCCCGACTATCATCCTCTCCTAGCCCCTCGTTGTCAGATTCGATGAGCATCTTGGTGCTCTGAAAAGCATTGGCCAAATTAGCCGATGGGCTGCATAACATGAGCAAAACCTCGCTCGTTCCCTCATCTTCAGGGTATTCTTGTTCATTATGATATAATACTGGGGAATAATTCCCCAAACTGGTTTCAGCATACAACACCTTGTTCATGTTGTATTCGGTAATCATGAATTTCATCCATGGTTCTTTATCAATCCAGATCTGATTGGGCATTCCTTTCCATAGTAGCCACATATGAGAGTAGTCCGTAGCAGCGTATCCATTCAATGCTCTCATGAAATTCCTGCCTAGGATTATCCCATAGGTATCCGGGATGTCAGCCACCTATATGTCAATAGTTTGTATGATCTGGGGATTAGCAGCAACTTGCATGGGTATCCTGTTGATCTCCCCTACTATGCTAATTTCAGTTTTATCAAGTTGCATCAGCTTTCACTAGGAAGGAGTGAGCATGATCCCGAGTGCCTTGCATATGCTCAAGGGCATGACATTAGCTGATGCTCCTGAATCAAGCAAGCAATTGTGGAGGTTCTTTCCGAACACCCGGATGGTGGTCAGAAAGGGAGGAGTCTCGAATTTCCCTTTAAACAACCCTCCAAAAATGTCCACCTGGGTGACTTGGCCCTTATCCTTTTTGTTGTCCCTATTTTGAGTCGGTACCTAATTAGCTGGCATGTCTGATTGCTTGCTTGTCTATTGAACAGCTGGCTGGTCAGCCCTACTATTAAAGATCTGTCTAACAACTGGTTCACTTGGCTGATCGTTGAAGGAGACCTTCTTCACTAGAGTTTCCTGAGCTGACCCCTGTGGTGGAGTGCCATCTATCATTCTGAAAAAAACATTCTGGACAACAGGCACCTTTAGGAGTTCAAAGGCCGATACGCTTAGCTTCACCTTTTTGAACTCTTCAACAATATACTCCCCCATTTTCTCAATCTCTTGATCATGGGAAATGTTCTGGGAGGAGCAAGCGACTAGGTTTTGGCCATGGTTTTGTTGTTTACTTCTACTAAGATATCATGTGGGTGTAAGTGGAAAATCCGGATTGTTATTTGGGTTCGGATCGGGAGGGGTGCTGAAATTGTTTGGCAGGGTGGAGATTGTGAAAGGACCCCCAGCATGGCCTCCGACTTGTCTATTTCTAAGGTTGTACGGGGTGGTCTGCTGGTGAAACATTTGGACTTCGTCCTCCCTAGACTCCTCTTCATCATCTTCGGGACCATTATCTACTGAATCAAAAAGCTGGGCTAAAGGGCTTTCAGAACTTACCTCTCTTGCCACATTGTGATTGCTTGAATCAACACTCTCCAGTTCGGGGGTGTTGCATTCCACTTGGAAAAGAGGCCTAAATTAGCACCAACACCGAGGCGTCGTATGGATCAGATGGGACAATGTCCCTACATCCTAAATTGTCGACTACATTCTGAACTTCTACTTTGAAGATCTCAGCTGTAGTTTGAAATTCTAGACAATCCAATTCAGAATGGTGACTCATCTTGTGTATGTGGCACCAACCAGATAAAACAACCTTTTCCAAGTAAACTCCGCTTGTGGGGTTTTCGTTACTGTTACTGTTGGGCTGATCAAGAGGCGTGGGAATGCCACCATTGTTGGGGCGTGTATTCCATGTCCAATTTTGCCTCTGGAAGGGTCTTCTGTCAAAGTTCTGACCCGAGTTCTGATTCCTGTCATAGTTCTGCCCTGAGTTCTGATTCCTGTCATAGTTCTACCCTAACGACGTACCACCATCCCGATTGTCCCGATTTTCATGGTGATCTCAATTTTCCCTATTAAGGTTGCCCTGGATGCTCTTTTGCGATGTCTGTAGCTGATTATTTTGATTCCATAGGTGCGTCATCTTGGTTGACATTTTCTTGATCATCAATGTAAGCTTGTCGATTCTATCCTTTTCGGTGTTGTTCGGTTGCGGTGTGGTGTTCTGAAGGAACATAGGCTATGCTACTGGCTGATTCTGGTGAGCGGGTGGAAATTCTGCCACTTGAATGTATGCTGGCATCTGGGATTGCTGTGAATGCAACTGTTGTTGCTGGGGCAACAAGTAATGTGGCACTGGATATGCCTGGTTCATTGACTGCCCAGGATGCGGAACCATAGGTAGTTGCGGCACTTGATTTAGCAAAGGCGTCTAATAGTGTAAGGTTTGTGTGAGTCCCTGTATTTGCATTAGATGCGTAATTTTTCCAAGCGAAGGCAGTGGACCAGATATATTCTATCCCAGATCTATACTGGCAATGATGGCTTCAGCATATGCATCGACCAACCTAGCAGGTGGCGGCCTCATCCTTTTTACCAAGGTTGAAGTCAGGTTGTTCAATGCTGCATAGTAAATAGGTAGGACAACAACATCATTGAAAATATACGGGGCCTATAGCTGTGTGTACGCTCTGTGGAAGTGATCGTTGAATGAGCTGATTGGTTCATTGATTTCCCTTTGAACTAACATGAAGTGTCTATACAAATCTGCGGGACTGACTGGGGTCTTGAACTTTTGCAGAAAAACACTCTTTAGAATATCCCATGTACTGATAGTTCCAGCTGGCAGGTTGACGTACCAGTAGAAGGCCTCTTCCCCTAACGAATAAGGAAAAAATCCTGCAAGCTACATCCTCATATATGATATGCATAGTCTTTAGGGCAATTTCAAAAATCTTGACATGCTCTTCGGCCGTCCTCTGCGGATCCCGGGAGTTGAACTTCGTGCAGAAATTCTCAGGGTTCTTTGGCATATCATGGTAAAGGTTGAAAGCGAGAGGAGATAGGTTATTACTCAGCCACACCATTGGGAAAGGTGGTGGAGGTGGCTGCACCAGATTGGTCTATGGCTGTGATGGGGAAGCAACAACAGACGACGCAGCAACAAGACTGGTGACCGAGTTTGGCTGAAAGGTAGCGTTCAGCCCAGATGGAGTGGTAACCTGGATGGCTACATGGATTGGATGAGCGGAAGGTAGTGCTATCAGTGAAGGAAAAGGAGATGGAGGTGGAGGGGCAGTAGGCTGCTCGGTGGGAACGATGATGGATGGTTCCCCCTATTCAGCTCTTTTAGCTAGGGTAAGGGGCTGCAATTCCTATAACTCTCACTTGTTGGGTGTAGACCTCAAGACTCGATGGAATATTTAAGGGGAGAATGACCCAATTCGATCCAGCTTATCCGTTGGGCCCTCCCTCTAGCGCTAGTTCTATTGATGGTGTTTTTATGCACTTCACAACACAGGTAATACGTAGGTGCATTACCTCTTTTGAAAGACAATTTTCCACAATCAAATTGCAGAACACTATCCCAAGGTCTCTCGGATGTTAGGAAATGATGAAGCTTGGAACATATCAGTTGTTTGATGTGATTTTTCTGGAATCACAAGGCAGTCTTATGTGGGTCAAAGCTCTAGGGGAATTGGGTTGATGAATGGATTTTTGTGGATGTGGAATTACTGCACCTTGCTGTAGGTTCAGGCAGTAGTTTTGGACTCCATTATTTTGTTGGATTTGGCTTTACAATGTGTAACAAACCTTAACACAAGTTGTTTATCAAAACAAGGGAAAAAGGAGAGAGGAAGAAAGATGTTTCCTGGACCTGAAACTACCGATGAATAGAGATCATTGAGGTTCCTGCTGTGGATAGTTTCCCTAAATAGAATTTCACTAAATCAGGATTCTCACAATATCATGAAATCTATGCTATCTTCGAAGGACTGCAGATATTCATCATTCATTCACCATGGAAACATGAATAAAGATAAATTTTAATGAGCAGCAATGAAATTAAAGTCCAGGCTAACTTTGCATAGTCATATACCATCAGCAAATGACCAAAAGTATGGACAAGGAAAGCATACACACAATAGTAATCTTCAAAAGTAGAGACAACATACTAACTCTACCAAATTCAATCTAAGGATACTAAAAAGGTAAAGTAACTTAAAGCAAAGTTCTAGGTAAATGGAGAAGAACCATGAAACATGTGGATAAATCCAGAAATACACCAGAAAATGATTGTATTTTCTATTATATTCTCAGCAGCATTTCTTTACAACAACTCAACTCTCTTAAGATGAGAGGAGGAGAGCCCTATTTATAGTTTCCAAAAAAACAAAATGAGTGGCCAAGATTTGATTCTATTGTGCGGCCACAATTCACTTTACATTAGGGTTTCACCTACCCCCAAATATATTACATTTATAAGACCCATTTTTTCTTTTCCCTATTTCGTCATCTAGTGACAGCACTGTAGCAATTTCATCTTTTAGCCATTTGCCCTTTGTTGTAGCTATTCTTTAAGGAATTCTTCATTGATGACTGGGTTGCCTTCGCACTTCTTTGACGTTGCATACTCTATAAAGCTCAAAATCAAGGGTTCGAACTTGTCTAACTCCATGATGTCAGACCGCAATATTTGAAAGCTCCATTCTTGGGAGTTGTTGACAAGTTTCTTCCAGTCATCTTCACACTTGGCTGCATTATCTTTGAGAATCTTTGACTGTGTGAAGGCCCGAGTGGCGAAGCTCATGAAGTCAATGGTGAATTCAGCTGACATCCCTCTTCCATGATCTTGAGGAAGTGGGGCTTTACATTCTTGGTATTGATCACGGCCACCAGTAGCTCGTACCCAGTCATTAACTCGAGGTACCGAGCGCATTCCTCTCTTGTCTCCCTGGCCCACTCAATGTCTAGAGCTATGTGCTCCGGAATCTTCTCTAGCTTCCTCTTCCTATGATCGAAGTCATGCCTCCATGTATCCACCACCCAGTGATCCTCATCCTTGAAAGCCAGGTCCTTTTCCCAGACCTCTCTCGACAACGCAAGTATGGCCTCAATCTTTGGGTAAGACATCTCATATTTTCTTGGGAATTCCTCACAAATCTACTTTGTGCCTTCGAGAGTTCTCTGCACTTCGAGGAACTTATTTGCTATCCGCACAGCTAGATTGATACCGGTGTTTCCCATGTTTAAGACCTGCTGGAACCAATTTTCCATAGTCTTGTCTAATTTCCTTCTCTTTTCTAACTTATTAATCTGCTCTTGGGACAACAACTAAGGCAGGGCAGATGACATCATGGGTTGCTCATCCGGGGATGACCACTGCTGAATGCAGGCTGTTAGATCAGCCACCTGCTCCTTGAGCTCTTCCTTTGAAATCTTATCCTACTAGATAAGGTGTACCACTGTGGCGACCGGCTCCTGGAGGTGATCAACCTTTTGTTCTCTCGTGGCCATTCCCAAGTCAATGGTGGAGACGTTACAAATTATACCCTATTCTCCAACCACTGGTGTCGCTATTTGCACCACCCTTGATCGTGAGGCATCCATGGTTACCTTTTATCTAACCTTTGGTTTCTTCTCCTTCCTTTTGGTGCTTATTTGTGCCCTGGCCATGATGGCTTCGAGCCTTGCCTTGGGATCCTTCAAGGTGGGAGTCTTCTGCTTTAGCTCTCTCTGCAGCCACTCGGGTACTTGGGGCTCCTCCCTAGGTGGCTCATCTTGAATCCTGCTGCCCCCTTTCTCAAGCTCAATGGTTCTAACAACAAAAGCCCTCTCCCTGGTCCCCACATCTTCTTTCTCCTCTTCAGAGTCTTGTCGGAGGGTTTCGTGTCCAGTGGGGGACTCAGTATGCAATTGCTCTTTGGGTGGATCTTCTTTTTTAGCATCCCCCTCTTCTTCGTTCTGATTGTATTCATGCTCCCAGGACTCTTCCCTTGCTCGTCCTCATGGGGAAATACTTCCTTGCCATGCTCCAAAGTCTAGTCTTGTTTCTCGGTAGGAGACTTGCTGCCCCCTGTGTCCTGAGCAGCAATCTCTTCTTCTCTTGTGAGCTAGTCCTCGGCCTCCCTATCTTCTATCTCCTTGAGCTGCTTCCCCCATACTACATTGAGCTCGGGATCATCTGATTCTTTTATAAATTCAGTATTCAGCTCTTCACTGCTCTCACTGGAGGACTCATAAACCACCTCATCTATCTCACGGCTTTCGAACAGTGGATGTTCGTGATACTCAAATTCTTCCTCTTTCGATGCCTTTGCAGCCTCTAGCTGCTGTCATTTGTACTCATCTGATATTTGCATTGTCACCTCCATTTTTGGTGGTTCAATTGAGAGGAGGGGAGCTGGAGCATGGGCCATAGTCTGAGCTATTGCAGCCTGAACCATTGGATTAGTGAGAATTCTCCAAAGCTCGGATGGCACATTTTGCATGTATTTCACCAAAGACTCTGGGAGACTAATGGCGGGCACCATAGCAGTGGGAGCAAAGGGGAGGGAAGGAGACATGGAAGAAGAGGAGATGGGAGAGGTCGTGGTAGATGATGAATCTAAAGGAATAATTTGCAAGATTGGAGGAGTGGCAGCAAGGTGTACAGAGCTATCCACCGCAGGTGGGGAGGAAGCAAAAAGTGAAGCATGCGGGGCAGAAGCAACAGCAGCAGCATCGACGACTAAGGTAGGTGGTGACCTTGGCTAGTTAGACCTTTCTTCTCTGATCCCAAGGGGTGGACCTTTGGGCATCACTGTCGCCTTCGTGCCTCCAGTTATCTTTCTCTTCGTCTTGGAAGGCTTTGGCTTAGAAGAATTGCGGGCATAGAACTTTGGTTTAGGCAGCTACTCACTGGCCTCCTTCCTCTTCTTGGTCTTGATTGATGGTGGGGTTTTGGATGTTTCCCTAGTTGCAGTGGTAGCCACCCCTCCTTCAGAGCCACTCAGTTCACTTTCCAGTCCCTTGAATGTCAAGGCGACTCCTTGTTGTTTTAATCGGGCCACCTGTTGGTCGACCCATGCTTTCATTCGGATCTCGACGAGCCTAGTGAGTATGGCGATGTCATCGAGCTCTGGTTCATTTTAGTCAATTGTTGGCAGTGGAAAATTGGTGACGGCATCGTACCTTGGGTCGATCACCGTGTCCTCATTTTCTTCGAGTTGATCAAGAATTGGGAACAGGTTTATCCTTCACATATAGATGGTGGTCATGCACATGTATTGCCTCAACCGTACCTCAAGATCATCCTCACAGTTGGCCCAAAATTCCTCAATGTTGTGGAGGTGGGCATACTCTCATCCCAGCGCCTTCTTGATGTGTCCGTATGGGTCCATTCGAGGTTGGGTTGTATATTGACAGAAGTTATACTCAGCCAACTCCCTTTCTGAATACCCCGCACACTGGGAGGTATGAATCTTGTACATTCCTTGGCCGAGCCCAATGGGGTAAGTCGGGCCCGCCAAATGCTTATCGCTCAGGATGCTATGAATATGTCGTAGCTATCGGGTCAGCTCCAATAGAATGATCCGGTCATTGGGGTACCGAGGCAGCTTATTCGGTCTTTCCGTGAATCCCTCAGCATAGATGTATGTGAATTTCGGGAACTGTATGTAAAGGAAAGCATATTGCCTAAGGAGGGCTCGGGTGCTATGAGAAACTCTCCTTTGAAATTCACCCTCGAGAGACCGAATGGTGTAGGCGATGAATGCATCATTCACCCGACAGTAATCCCTTTTGAATTTTCTAAATTGTAACTGAGTGTATTTGTCATATGGTTTAAGTTCCACCCCTGATGGGTTATTGGGTACCACTGCGAATCCCTAATAATGCCGCTGATTAGCGGGGGAATATACCAAGTAGGAGGTCATGAAGAACTTGGAGATCTTCTTCACGGTTGTAAATTACTCGTGGAAGCAATCACTGATTATCTCTCCCCAATAGAAGATGGTCCCCTTGCCATGAAGAATCTCCTCTACGAAATAGAACATCCATTCTTGGAAGAAGGCCACCGCAAGGAGGCCCATCACTCGGCTCAACAAAGTTACGAGGTCATGGTAATCCTCGAAGAAATCGCTGCAAAAAAGCTCCTAAGGAAGCTTGCCAATGCTAGCCCACTTTTCCTTTAACCAATATTGATTGATGACCTTCTTGCATCCCAAGGGATCCTGCTCCCATAGTTCCCTGCACTCAGCCATGGTGGAGGTCTCCATGCGCTCATAGGCCGGAATGTGGAATGTTGCTATTATACCTGATGGGGACATATGTGCAAGGACATTTCCGTCCCAGTCTACTATAGTTTGGGTCTCCTCCTGGTAGGCTTCTATGCATGCCATTACCGTTTTGAGGCCACCAAGGCCGGTGGGAAGCCTACAGCTTTGGCGATTCCGCTCTTCTTTATCAGTTTTGCATTCTCTGTCTTTGGGTTCATCCTGACCCTTTGTATGAATTCGTCAACATCCACCTGGCCGATGTTGGTATCTGTGACGTCTCTCTAGAGAAAGGTGACTCTGGATTGTATGGGGACCCCTTGGAACTTATACTTCATCAGGTCCCTATCCTCCTTGCCTCGAGGTGTCTTGGCTATTCCTTTTCCTTTCTCCTTGGAGGCACCAAAAGTTTCTGCACCAGATTCCATAAATCCTGCACAACAAACGGAAATCAGTAAAAATAAATATGATGAAATAGTCCCGGAAAAACTCCTACACACAAAGATTAACTCTGCAATCATTATTCATATTCAATAAGCATCAAACACTTGACATCTCATCATTAGGAGGCAAAGCAAACATACTAGGTTCCTAAGGCCAGAATTCCCTTGGCAGAATACTGTCCGAAAGGGCAAATTGAGGGTGGAATTCCCAAAGGCACTTCCTAAAGTTGGATTTGAGTAATAGAAGGTTGGCATGAAGGAAGACCCAATTCTAGCAAGTGGGTCGAAATCCATTTTGGATTTGGAGGTCATTTGATCCTTCATTTGGGAGTTCGGGTATCGACTGCAAGAAAGCCGTTTGAAACGGTGCAAGGAGGGCAGAAATCCGGGGGTCGAAATCCGGGTCTCGGATTACCGTCAACGGGAAGCAATTTTGGATCAGCCATTGGAAACGGCGAAGTGGAATTGGAAATCCGGGGAAGGAAATCTGGAGGACAATCTCCGAAGATGGTCAGAAGGTTCGGGACAGCCAGGCGGCGGACAAAGCACCCGGGCCCAGATGTCTGAAAGTTGTCCTGAATTTGTTGTTAAAACGGTGCCAATGGAATATAATCTTGAGAGGGGAATTTCGGTGGTCGGGATCCGGAGGAAGGTCAAGGGCAAGAGGAGAACATGAACTTGGTTTCGACGGGCAGCGGACCGAGGTCTAGGAGTCAGGAAGACATCCCAGGAAGGCCGTTTGGAATGGCGAATGCGACACGGAATTTCGAGGATGAAATTCCAGAGGTCAAGGTCTGGAGGGATTACGGTGAAAGGTTCCACCTAGAAGTTGGAAGACTTTTGCGGAGCCGGGAACTAGGGTTCGGGAAGCTGCTCGAGGAAGGCCATCGAAATGGTGAAGTCAGCATGGAATTTCGAGGGCGGAATCCCGGAGTCGGTTTGAATTTTAGATGGACTTCGAGTGTCTCAGGTCCGAAGGTCGGGAAGACGCTCGGGTGAGGCCATCAAAATGGCAACGACGCAACGGAATCCCGAGAGGGGAATTCTGGAGGTCAGAGCCCGAGGTGGGTTTGGGCATGAAGAATTTTGAAGTTAGTTTGCGGACGATGGCGGGAAAGTTCGAGCCCAGGGATGTCAGCGACTATTCTGAAAAATGGCCGCAGAGAGATGAAGCTTCGGATTGAATTTCGGCTAGCTAAACGATTGATTTTTGATTTTCTAGGAAATGGGTTTTTAGCGGAGGGCACAAATTTACTTAATTTCAACCCAATTTTACATTTTACATTCATCAAAATGTGGAATTTCACAAAAGAAAAAGGGTAGAGCGTGTGGACAGCAAACCTACCTCAAAATCCCGAAGAACTTGACCGATGGCCGCGCGAAAAACGCTGGAAAACGGAGCTCGGATTGCTGGGCAAAAAATGCCTGGACGTCGGGAGCTCTTCGAACTTTTCTATCACTCGGACTATTGATAATGACAGCCGAAAAATTCATTTAAATAACTAAAACTGCCATTAATGCAGCATTCAATTCCTCTGTATGACGGTAGGAAAGTTGGTAAGTTTAAAATCGCAGTCGGCGGCGGGAGGTCCGGAGTCTGACAGTCGGGAAGCCGTCCCGCCACAGTCGCTAGAACAACGAAGCTCGAGAGGAAATCCAGAGGGGAAAACCCGACTTCTGGGGTCTGGGGTCTGGAAAGACGTTGGACACCGAACGCTGAAACAACAAACACGGAATGGAAATTCGAAAGGGGAAACCCGGGGGTCCGGGCCCGAAAAGAGCCAGAGACGCCCGGAAAGGGAATTCTGACAAGGAAAACCCGAAATGACCCCAAACTTAGCATTTTTAAAGGGGCGAGTTAGGTCAAGCTTACAATATGACTTTGGGGAACATGTTGACCTTTTAGAACACAAAATTGGGCATGCAAAATGAGGGAAAGCAAAAAGGGCCCGAGAACCAAAAAAAAGGGGAAAAGAGGGTCCCCGTTCCAAACGGGGCATGTGTGCAAAAGGCACAACAAGTTCCTTGATAGAAAACCACAAATATTTCATGTTGGATTTGACCTAAAAAATACTTTTGATGGCATTTTTACATTGTTTAGCTCAATTTAAGCAGAATGCCAAAATTTTCATTTTAGGTACAACAGATAACATTATTGATTGACCTTGACTATGGTTTTTCCCCTAACAGGGTTTCCACATTAAAATCCTTGTGTTATTGTGTTGTGGTTGTTTGTCTTATGTTCATGAATTTTTTTTTTGGTTGAATATTATAAATGCTTTAAGGATCACATTAATGAAGTTAAAAAGTGCAGAACACTGATTCACCCTCCCCCCCCTCAGTGTTCCTTGATTCCAACAATTGGTATCAGAGCTTAGTTCCTCGGAAAAAGTTTAAAAACTTGGGGAAGATCCGAGAAATTAATTCAATGGATTCAAGTAGTCTTCAACAACAAATTTTGGTGGCCCTAGATGATCTTGATTAGTCAAAATCTGAAGTTCGGGAATTGCAAACAAATCTCATGAATGTTGAGAAATTCATTGAGTCATTGAAAGATAAAATCAATAATTTCAGAGAGAAGAGAAGGGGACTCTATGATCAGATCAAGCAGAAAGATAGTAAGAGCATTGAAGATGAACAACTAAGTCAAGCCCTAAAGGAAAAGATAGAAGAATGTGAAAAGCTCACCAAAGATAATACAGTCCTAAAGCATGAGATGCAATTTATTATGATGAGGATGACCAAGGCTATTGAAGAAAGAAAGAAGAATGAAGAGAAGCTTTCTTAGTCCTTGAAAGAGAAATCTGAAGAATGCAACATAATTAATGATGGATTCATTAATCTGGAACTTGAAGTACAACAATCCAGAAACAATGAAGAAGAGCTTGAAAGACAGGTTGTTACTCTTAGAGATGAACTTGCTACTACAAATGAATTCAAGGAGAAGTTCAAGATTAGTTGATCTAAGCTTGATGAACTGATTAAAAGTCAGAGGACTGAAGGTGATAAGAAAGGTCTTGGATACGAGGAAGGAGAAATTTCTAGATCTGGACAAAGAAGATTTAGGAAAGGAAATCAAATGAACAAATCTGGAAAGTATCCGGTAAGACAACCTAATGCTCAAAGATTCAATGGTTATTATTTTGTTTGCAATAAATTTGGTCATATGGCTTCTCAATGTAGAAGTAGAATGAATTAAAGTGGTCCATCATTCTTTGATTAGTGCTTTAATTGTAATAAGTATGGTCATAAGTCAAATGAATGCAGAAATATGATAAAATTTTTTATAGAGATGTCAGATGTTATACATGCAATAGATTTGGCCATATTGCTAACCAGTTCAGATCAAGAGAAAATCAATGGAAAGATTGTGTAGAAGCATAAAGGGTCAAGTAAAACAAAGAAAAAACATGCAGAAGGATGTAAAGGGGAAAGGTAAAGTCACTACGGGTGAGATTAGGAAGAAAATGAAGAAGATATGGGTGAAGAAGAATCCCTCTATTGCAGGAAATGATTCTACACTAGCACTAGGTTCTAGCAATTCCTCTAGGAATTAGATTAAGGCCTCTGGCCTAGGGGGAGTTCTCAAGAAAATCCTTCAAACCCCTTGTAAGTAGTTGGTAATGAGATATTGATGAGTGTAGTGATTGCATTGATGATCCATAGATGTTGCTGAAACAATTGGAGAGAGTATTTATGTTGAGTTGAAGGTGCGCAGAAGAGTTATCTTTCATAGAGAATGGAAACAAGGTATCCAGATGAGTTAGGGAAAACGAATTTATTGCAAAAAAATATTAGGTGTGCGAATGATAAAAGGTCATTTTTATTCTCCATTTGTCACTTTTCACTTTGAGAAGATTTTTTTTGGAGAGATTTGAAGCAAACATTGGCAAAATTTGGCAAAAATTCAAGTGTGAAGGTGATTCGGCGATCAAACCCCAAACCGATGAAAAGGTATTTATTAGGAGAACTTGTGAACTTGTGAATTTGTTAGAATGGATACTCCATTCGTAGTTGATATCAAGCATAGACCTCGTCCAAAATTCAAGTGGCACCCTTTCAAATCTATTGAGACAGAGCCCTTAGGTGCATTTTTGTCTGTTCCATACGACGTATTGCATATTGAAGACATTAGGGCATACATTCATGCAAAAACTAAGGATTTAGGGAGCTCGCAACTATTGAATTTGTATTCCAAACACATAATAGGAGAGGATTTCTATGTTAAACCTGAATTCAAAACCCTAGAGGAGAAGAAATTCACATAGATTGTAAAATTTCCTATGTTTGAAGAAAGCGAGTGGGTTTGGTATATTTTAAGCCGAGTTCATGCTGAATTTATGTGGTTGAATCAACCTTTTAAGATTACAAAAGAATCCATAAGTGTTGTTATTGATTCCTCATATGGGTTGTTGATCTTGAAGTCTGTGAAGAATCAGACAATTGTTGATGCAACCAATTATGTGTATGATAAAAGAGCTATGACAACTGATGATATTATTGACGTGGATGTCAGATTTTCCTTGATGGTCATTGGTTACAAAATCTATCATTCTAGTCGAGATAATTCTATATCTAGTACAACAATCTATGCAGTGTATCAGATGGTGAAGGAGAATACAAAGTATGATCTATGTGAGTTTCTCAAAAGCCAGTTGATGGAGAATATTGGTAAAATCAAGAAAGATAAGAAGAATTCCTTCAAATATGGTAATATTTTGTTGTGTTTATTCTTTTACTTTATGAATGAAGTTCCAGGATTTGGAAAAGTACAATGGCAAGTTAATAAACCTGTACCTACTCAAATTAGAGATATCTTGCATAGAGTTGATAGCAAGATAAGGAATATTATAATCTAGGGTTATTTCAATAACTTTCAAAGTATGATGCATGCTAGGGAAAGGATTCCCACATCTATTGTGGAAAAGTGCAAAGAAACTATTTGTTTTATGGTTGACATTGATAAATGCTTGATGGAAGTTGCAAACCCTAGAACAATGTGGATTATTCCTATGGGCTATGAGGTTGAGGAACATATTTTGGAAATGTACAATGAACATTGGTTGAGTAAACCTTAGGATCCATTAGAAGAAAGGTTTGGTACTTTTTCAAAAAAAGGATATACAAGTGCACAATCAACTAAGGAAACCTGTGATAGTCAAGAGAGTAAGAAAAGAAGTGGAAGCCTTTGCAGAGAGCATGGGTATATCTACATAAGCTATGAGAGAACTAGAAGAAAGAGAGAACAAGTTGAAGTAGGAGAGCCAAATACAACTGAATCTACTAGTCTGACAACATCCTCTTCTCGAACTAGATCTAAAAGAAGCTCTACTCTCCCATCTGGTCCTGTAAAGAAGTCAAGCCTTATGAAATCTCAAGTGAAGTCATCTGGTAGAGAAGGAAAGAGGAAGAAGGATAAAATAAAAAGAGTTTATGTTGGAGTTGAGGAAGATGAGGAAACATAATTGGATGAAGAAGTGAGAGAAATTAAGCATCAGGGCACAAAGGCAACAATATTCTCTAAGGACAAGCCCTTCGGTGAAGAAGAGAAAGGAAAGAAAAAGATGAAAATAGAAAAAACATGTATGTCTATAAAAGAAGTGGAGAATGCATTGATTAAGGATGGTAATCTTAGGCCTCTTCATGAATGGTATGACACCTTTGACAATGTCAATCAAAGATTTCTTGAGGAATATTCAATGAAGTACTTGAATAATTTCAATAAGTCTCTTATTGAAATAATGTTTTCATTACCCAAAAGTCTATATGAAGTTTTAGAAATGAGGAGAGTGAATGCAAGAACTGAAGATGAGCAGTTGAGAGAGCACATTCTTGAAAATTTATGTTCGGTGATGTCTACTGAGGAAATGAAGTCAATTCTAAATAGTGCTAAAAAGGATTTCAAGAGAAAAACAAGAGTAAACAAGCTTATGATTGGTCAAACTGAAGAAGTTGAAAAATAAATTGAGAAAATTCTAAAGGAAGTTTTTTTAAGGAACAAAATCAAAGTTGTTTCTGAAGAAGTTCATGATGGAGATGTTTCATCTGGTCTAGTAGTAGAAGAAGGAAAAGTAGATACATTTGAGGACACCATAAATCTTCTTGACATGCATGATGCTAAAATCCTTATGGAGACTGAAGCTCCTAAATTTTTGTCGATTGAAGAAGTGGAGATTCCTAAAGACAAGCAAGAATCTATTGCTAAGGAAACAGTGATTGAGGAAAAGAAGGTTGAAGTAAAGGAAGTTCATGTGAAAGAAAGAGACACTGCTAAGGCAGTGAAGGAGTTTCTGGAAGAACAATAGGAAGAATTTGATTGTGAACTAGTAAAAGCTCCTATCAACTTGGACACTTTATCCCCTATTCAGAAGCTGAAGGTAGCATCATTTGCTCAGAACAAGGCAAGGGAAGAAATTCTAAAATCACATATTGAAGATAGTGAGTTGTTGAATCTTGCATCCAGTATTCTGGAGAAGATCATGCCTTCTCATGTCAAGGATCCATCTAGTTCTCCCTCTGATAAGCTAAAGAAGTGTATTAATTTTGTAAGTACTCATTTTTTATCCCTTGAAAAGTCAGTTGAGGATAAGGTACATAAGGAGTTTGATGGTAATAGGTTCAGTAGGTTGAAAGGGATGATAGCTAATAATAAATCTATGTTAGCTACTTGTGTAAAGAATATTCAAAGTGCTTTGTCTAAAGGTGGTAACATTTATAAGTCATGTCTATATTTATCTAAGTTCACTGAGGACTTTGAAAAGAAAATGAAAGAATGTGAGTAATAGTTAGCAGATATCACTCAAGCATTTGATCCTCTAACCATCTCTGTTGGAAAGAAAGAAGGTCAAGTCATATCCATGCTTGAGAAGATAAAAAGTTTGAAGCATGAAGAAGGTAAAATGGTTGAAATGGTTTGTGAGCTTAGAGGAATAATTGGTCCTAGGATGGAAACAATGTTGAGTGCATTGAAGGAATTTCACAAGATTCTATGGCGATCAGTGATCCAACAAACCTTGAAACTACAAAGATGCAATCTTACCTATCCAGTGGTCACATGACTATCTCAAAGAGTCTCAAGATGGGTTGGGACATGAATTTGAGCTTGTTGAAGAACAATTTTGTAGATCTATTCAAGTTTATGTAAGTTGTAGAATCTTGTTTGAACACATGCAGTTTATTCATAGCAATTTTTGTTTAATTTTTGGTATGTGAATTCATGCCTTTCCCATTGATGTCAAAGGGGTACAATGGAATAGTGAAAAATTCCTTAATCATCTTAGTGGGTGTTGTGTTTTTGGAATTTTGAAGGGTGGCAGTGTATTCATGTTGTTACTGATCTTACACTTAGTCATTTTTCACTAAGTATTGCCATCAATGCCAAAGGGGGAGATTGTTGGAAAGAGACACTGCAAATGTCATTTGGTGTTGTAATTATGGAAACCCTAGTAAGTGATATAATCCAAATGTCATCATTTGATCATACCAGAAAGTCAAATCGAGGTTTTGTGATTAGCTGCCAAGCAAGAACAGAGCATCCGACAGAATTGTGCTCATCGATTCACATGCAATTATTTGTTATCCTTTAGAGTTGTGGATTCTAGGGAAGGTTTTTTGGTATATGATCTCTATTATTCTTGAATCTTAGAGCCTCATATCGATTCGTTTACAATTTAGAATATCCAGTTGAATAATTTTCTATTTAACAGTGCATGAAGGCTGACATGGGGGATGTAGTTGTTGCGGATATTTGAGGAGTAATTATTTAAGTGTTTTTTTTTTTGATCATGTTCATTTAGGTCATCACTATGTTGTGGCTGACTTTGGTTGGTGCGCATTGAGATTTAATTATGGTTTGAGCCAACAACTTGTAAATGTTTTCATATTTTGTTGGAGTCGACATGTAGCAATTAAATCCTTAGTTGTAGATATATATAAGTGATCGATTATATCATTTTGATATAGATGCGAAGTGTGTGGTGTGTGTTGTGAATATCAAAATGATTATGCACAGTTTCACTTGTGCATAAAAGGATTTGTGATGTGAATTGAAGGAAAATAGAGTAGAAGAGCAGAATTAGACAAAAGGTCAAGAAATCGACTAATGTGCTTAATCGAAACTATTCTCAGGAATTCGTAGATGTTATTTCATAATTCACCAGTCCAGTTGTCTTTTGACATTGATTGTAAGACAGTGAGCCTTTTTTTTTTTAGCACTGAGCTATAGGCAATGTGCCTAAATGCAAGTGCATTCCCATTTTGTAAAACATCTTTTGAGTATACTCAAATAACATTGTGGATTGACCTCCACCATGGTTTTTCCCCTAATAGGGTTTCCACATAAAAATCCTTGCATTATGGTGTTGTGGTTTTTTGTCTTATGTTCATGCATATTTATTTTGGTTGAATGTTATAAGTGCTTTAAGGATCAAATTAATGAAGTTAAAAAAGTGCAGAACACTGATTCACCCCCTCTCAGTGTTCCTTGATTCCAACAATTGTAACAAGAAAAGCATGAATTCCTATCTCACGGCATGAACTCCATTAGTAGCCTCAATTTTGTTGATCAAGCCTATAAGCACATTGGACTAGTGAAGGCATAGTGCCTCCAATCACATGATGGTCCAGTATAGGTTTGAATCCTAGTGGCAACAATGACAATGCCGCAACAACAACAATGCCACATCCTAACCATTGCACTATGAGATGAACACCCAATTTTAATGTCTATATTCATTCAATCATGTGGTTATAATTTTTTAAGGTACTGATCTAGTTGTCAAACCATACTCTTATGATTCCAATATACTTCTTATATTTTAATATTAGAAAAAAAAATCACTCTAAAAATAAATTTTAATTGTGTATTGATAAATTTACATATGAGAGAAGGAAAAGTTTAACTCAATATTTTTGTTAAATAGACTTATATATATTATTTTTTTATTACAATTTATTTAGTAAGTAGTATTATGTAAGAGATACAAGTGTATAAACATATATACTTTACACATTTATTTTATATTATTTTAGGAATTTTTGTAGTTATATTATTTGAGTTAATAAATTGATTTATTTTGTGAATAATTTAATCTCTATTCAATATTTATTATTTAAAAATTTATTTTTCACTACCTTAGTTAATTATTTTGACAATTTTCTTTGACTAGTTTAAATCAGTTGGCCTCATCCACCATATCCAAATTCCATAAATCTATCTCTTAAATATTTTTTTCTTGGAAATTGGTGTTACTACAAATAGGGTCATTATCCATCTAGTTAGAATATCACCTTTTCTAGTTAGACTATGTTGGGTAGAAGAGATACCGATAAACAAACTCTATAAAGCATTGAATATCAAGAAGAATATTACACAAAGAAATTAATAAAGCTTATCAACACTATGAAAGAGAATGGATTACTATTACCAAATAATATAACATCAAGTATATCATATGGAGCCTTAGGTGTTGAGTAAAAAAAAATACGTGATATTATTATGTCACATTATTATCAAGATGAAAATGTCATGCCACTATGCATGATAAATCAATGAACAACTGAAATATGTAAATCATATCTAATTCATGCAATTTTTTGAGCTCTTCAAGAAGCATCAAAACAACAATGTTCTCCCCTATTATTACTAAAACCAACTAGAGTTTCATCTTTTAACATCGGTGCATTGACAATTCATTCAACACTAAGAATTCCAATTATAGATTTTGTTGAATTAGGAGGCACAAGGCTCACAAGTTTCCAAGAAGAAATCCAACATATAAAATACATATGGATTGATGAAATGAGTTTTAATGAACAAAATTTTCTAGAATATAATGATTCAAAACTATGGAAAGCTTTTCCTAATAAATCAAACTTCATTTTTAAAGGAAGATCAATCATTTTTGTAGAAGATTTAGTACAAGTTAGTGACAAACTACCTTATGATAGTAATGTACATGAAAAACTACTATGGGAAGAATTTATGATAGTTGTTACTTTGGATAAGGTATTTAGATAAGAAGGTGAAGGTGAGGCTAAACAAAGGTTTCACCAACTACTAACAAATATTAGAGATGCACATCCAACAATTGATGATTATAAATTATTGATGACAAGAAAAAATATTTTATTATATCAAATAGTTCATGAAGATTTTGATAAAAATATTCATCTATTTACAATAAATGATAATGTATATGACCATAACAAGGAAAAAGTATATTCATTAACAATATTGATAGCTCATAGCACTGTAACTAAAGAAGGTAGTACTAATCTAATAGGATGTCAAAATGATGAATGAGATGTTGAATCATTGATTTTTAAGGATGCAAGGGTCATGTTAGCCTCTAATTTAAGGATAGAGGTAGGTCTTATAAATGTAGCTTTAGGATACATTCAAAATATCATATACAAAACTAGAAGTGGATCACTTGATCCACCAAATTATCTTACAATTTAATTTTGATAATTATTTTGGAATTCCACTTGAAGATGTATCTCCAAATTTGATTCCAATTTCACCAATACAAATGGGACACACATGTAAATTGTCATTATGATTATCTTGGGAACTAACAACCCACAAATCAGAAGGATTGACTCTTTCCAAGGAAACATTTGATATAGGACCAAGAGAAAGAGGAGGCTTAACATTTTTTTCTATATCGTGTATTAAATCCTTAGAGGAAATCAAAATATCACCACCTTTTTTTAATACGATCATTCTAAGAAAAGAAGAAAGAAACTCAACAAAAGGAGAGTTGGGGAAGAAAGACTCAAATATTTGGAAACACAATAATTTTATGTAATGTATTCATTATTATATATAATTCTTCTATTAAACTCGAATTACTTAGCATTAAGATTATATTTTTGGTTTAATATGAAATGTATCATTTATTATCTTTGAATATGTTGATTGTGCATTTAAAAAAACTAAAAATATTTCAAAAAAATTAATAGACAAGATTAATATGCAATGTTTCATTCGATAGTTAGAAAGGATAATAATACTTTATTCAAACCCAAGAAAAAGATATTAAAGTAATATTAAACATATTGCATTGCGGATGCTACTAGCATAGATATCTTCAAAAAATCTATCTAAAATACACTAAGAGATATAAGTCTAAAGGAGTTTATCTATTCTCAATTAAAATTTAAATATAGATGCTTCAAGACTAATATCTCTTGATTTCTTTTAGATAAATGTATTTAAGATATCTATGCTAAATTCAATTATTATTAATAACTTATTTAATTCGATTAATCTAATAATTAAATAATAGTTAATATAATTTAAAAAAAATATTAATAATTGAAATAAACAATAAAATATAAATATAAATATAAAAAGATAATGAATTGAAACTTAAGAGAAAAAATATATTGTATGTTTAGTATATATATTTTTTGTTGCATAAGAAGTTTTATATTTATTTTAAAAAAGGATTACAATTATGGACAAAAGGCCTTGCATTAATGGATCACCACCTTGCCCTGTAAACCACAGATACTGATCCAAACCCCTACCCTGAATATTTGCAGGTAATTGCCAAAATGGGCACAAAATAGCCATGTATGCAATGATCCAGATCTTTTGCTTTTTATTTCTATTTAACAAAAACATATTGAACCAACCCTAGCCCCAACATAAACTTTTAAATACTAAATCAGACCATAACCCACTTCCTAACATTGACAAAAAAATAAAAATAAAAACATAGAATTTACCAAGAATAAATTTAGATGTAGCCATGCTCACGGATGTAGTAGTTGAAGTCTGCAACCCACTAGAAGTCTTGCATTGGGACTAAGTGTAGAGCTTGTATCAAGTAGTGAACTCCAATCTCGACACCCTTGTGATGTATCAATAGGTCCACACCATTTAGATTTAACAAAAAAGGGTAGTATTTGATGACCTCCCTAGGAACTTCTAGCTCAGGGATGAGGCACCCCCACACCCACGATCGCCAGACCTCCTAGAATATCCACTTTGAACAATTTGCGGGTGATGGTATTCACCTCCACTTTAGAACAACCCTGATCCAATAACGAATCCACAAACCAGGAGGAGATATCAGTGTCTACACAATATATTTCTCCATTTTCCATAAAATGCCAGCCTAGAATCAATTTTATGGCTTTGATAGTCAGGAAACCATCCTCAGTTGATATTTGCTTCAACCGTTGAGTCATAACTTCCCCCAAGAAAAACATATGACAAACACTATTCACTAACTGGACGAGAGTATCCATCCCTCTACAAGTGATTCTCTTTAGAGACATATACACTATGAATTTGGAGCTCTCTGCCATTGCAGGGTTTTCACTATAATACGAGTATTTAGAATGCTTGACTAGGATAATACTTGCACATTTATGATTGCCACAAAATGTCGTATCCTTCACATGTGAAAAGATTTATTTAAAAACTGCTTTCAGTGCCACCAAACTTTTGAATACCCCACTCACCATAGATGATCTAATGCCAATATTATAGATAAATGATAATTACCATCCCATCGAAAGGCTTGTCGTTGCCACCTATGATACTGTGATGATCTTAAATACATCCTTGTCAAATCAATTCAATTAAAATGCAGCTGCCTCCATTATGCAATGTGGAAAGCCACATCGAATATGAGTCACCCGACTAGATATATTAATTTCATGTCATACAACCAGTCTATGTAGAGTCCAAGATGGAACTCACACATGATACCCACCAACGATACCAACCATTATTCAAAAGACTGCCTTAATATTCAAACTCCTCGTTGTGAAGAATTGAATGGGCTAGTTTGAAATTATTAAATCCGGCTTTCCACAACTATGTTTGTGGAAAGTTACCTATTCTGACCTATTTTACACATCGTCCTATTGCAAATGGGGACCCCCTTCTTTTTTCTGCTTTTTGGGTTTTTGCCTTGGCATCGCAACTGCTAATCACCATTTTATTTACAATGAGGAATTAGAGTTTTCTGGAAATCATTTGAGCCAAGTAGAGAATTCAAGCCCATATCAGTGCCTAGATGTCATGGAAGTACTTAGAAGGACCGGTAGACGAGGAACGCCATTGCTTTGAGTCAATTCTGACACTTCCTATTTTTTAGGGATTCTGCTTTTTTGTTTTTTGTTTTTTTGATTTTCGGCATTTTTAGGCCATTTTGGAGTTCCTATTTTTTAGGGATGCTTTTTGCTTTTTTCTATTTTTAAAAAGTTTCTATTTTTGGAAAGTTTCTATTTCGAGGTCCCACTGAGCATGAAGTCAACACTCCTCCAGAAATCATCAAAAAAAAAATCAAGGTAAAAAATTGATGAAAAATGGCTAAGTCTGAGAAGGGCGCCCATGAGGAAAGAATGGCAGACAGAGCATGAAGTCCACCCTACCTTTGGCATGCCAAAGGTAGGCACTGGCAAGCCAAGGCTCAAGTCCGCCATGGCATGAGAGGCCTCCAAGTCTGCCCATGGCAAGCAAGACAAGAAGTCTGCCCCAGCCAAAAGAAATGGCATGACAAGAGGCCAAGTCCGCCCTTGGCAAGAAAGAAGCCAAGTTTTCCCTTGGAAAGCAAGAGCCCAAGTCCGCCATGGGAAGAATGGAAAAAGAGGATGAATGGAATGAACATATGCCAAGTCCGCCCTAGACAAGGCAAGGCTAAAGTTCGTCATGGCAAGAAAAGTTTGAAGTCCGCCCTGGACAAATGAAAAACAAAATACGCCATTGGCTAGGAAAGATCATAAATTCACCCAACTTGGGAAGGTAAAAATTTCTAAGGCATGAAAAAAATGGAAAATGCCTAGAGAGAGAGAGGATCAAGTTGGCATAAAATTCACTCCTCGGCATGACGAAATAAAATTCTAAGGCACGGAAGGAAGAATGTCTGGAAAGGCAAGCACCCAGTCCACCCAACTCAGCATGAAATAAATTCCTAAGGGACAAATAAAAAATGGCAAAGTGGTAGAGAAATCTCCAAGTTCGCCCAACCCAGAAGGAGAGAGAAGATGAATTGTCTAGCTAAGTACAAAGTCTGCCACAGGGAAGCATGTCCAAGCATTGGTGAAGTCCGACATGAAGGTGTCCAGCCACAGGACCAAGTGCACCTAGAAGAAAATGTATCTCGTCCGGCCAGCTTCAAAGTCTGCCCTTGGCATGAAAATCTTGAAGTTCGCCCCCCCCCTTCCCAGCATGGTAAAAGTTTCTAAGGCATGGAAAAGGCGTGACTAGCAAGAAGACTCCAAAGTCCGCCCTCAAGCAAGATGGAAAATATCTAAGGCATGAAGTGCCTAGAGGAGAGATGTGAGATGGCAAAGAAGTTTCCAAGTCCGGCCACCCAAGAGGAAAATTGGCAAATCTACTAAGAAGTCCACCCAACTTTGGAGGCAAGGAAAATTTCTAAGGCATTGGCAAAGTGTGCTAAGCACGAGAATGTCTAAGCACTCACCAAGTTCGCCTAGTAGAAAAATGTCTGGCCAAGCAGAAAGTCCGTTCAAAGAAAATGTCCGACCAAGCATAAATTCTGCTCAAAGAAAAATGTCTGGCCAAGCATGAAGTCTGCCAAGGAAAACTCAGAAAATTGGCTAAGTGTGGAATTTTCCTACAATAAAAGGATCAAATTTTGACTAAGTGTTGGAAAGAAAATAGGAAAAATGAAGAAGAGTAAAGAAAAAATGAATAAAATTCTTGCCCAAGGATGGAGTCCACCTTACTTAGCACAAGCCAAACTCAAAATTGAAGACAAATCCATAGGCAAAGTTCATTCGAGCATAAAGATGGCCAAAATCTTGGCTAAGTGTTGAATGGTCCACATGAAGGCATTACAAAATGACATTGAATAGCCAAAATTTTGGCTAAGTATGGGAAATACTTCACAAAGAAAGTTCCAATTTCCTCCATTTTGGCGAAAGCATAGGAGAGTTCTTCTCCATATTCAAGGTGCTTGAAGGAATTTCAAAGCAATCAAGAAGGAAAAATTCAATAACTGCTCAAGAGGAGACTTCCAAGCTTCAAATGCAAGTGAGAAAAGAAATCAAAATCCCAAAGGAAATCCAAGATCAAAGCTAGGAAGAAACAAGCACAAAGGACAAAGTCGTCAGCAAAGAAAGATATTCTAAGGCAAGTACATGGAAAAAGAACAAGGAGACCAAGGAGGACATCCAGCACGCCGAGGTGGTGCCTCGTCATCTTCCAACCAATCAAATTGTCCCAAGTCAACAGGTCTAGGTTCAATGAACCTGACTTATCCATGGAGTTTATTTATATTTAGCAAGAAGGACAAGTGTCCCAAAATGTAATTTTCTCATTGGTCGAGAGGTAGTTAATTGTGACAAGCCCTAATTAGGGTTTTATTTTGTAATCTTGGCCATTGAATTGTAATCAGGGAGCCTATAAATTGAGCTCACCCCTCATTTGTAACTTGTGAAGTGAGTTGTATAAGATTGTTGCGACGAAACTATTTCCATTTATAAAAGCTCTTGTGCATGATTTGCTAAGAACCACTTTTATTTTCAAGTAGTGTGCAAGGTTTTAATATTTCTCCTTCAACACTTAGAGTAGAATTAGATTAGTATTTGATTCATATGTTTGTTAAGTGGATGATAGATTTGATAGCAGTGGTAGATAAAATTTAGCTCATACTTTTGTCAAATGGATGATTTGCATTTGATGTGTAAAGTTAGTCTGAGCCATTAATTTGTGGACGCTTAACTTCTGTTTGTTTTCAATTCAAACATGAAAATTATTATCACTTCCGTTGAAGATTGCACCCACTTTGTGTAGTTGTCCAAAGGAGGCGAAACAAAGTGTGGTTACCCTATTTTATCTCGTCACTGTTGTCTCTTGAGTTCTTAGGTGTAGTTTAGACTTCTAAACCCTTATCCTTTTGCCTTTTTTTTGGAAAAACTGAAACACCCATCTAACGAGCTTCAATGATAAAACTGTCTAAGTCCTCAACTCGCAAAATGAATTTTATGTAAGTCCCCTTGTGATTACCAGCAAATCACAACGCCCACTGACCTTGTCCATATGTCATGACCTGACCAAAAGAAACATTGGAGTTATTGTATTATCTTCTAGGTATTTGCAATTACTTTTCAAGAGAGGATAAAGTGTCCTTGGGCATTTTATTCTATGTATGGTGGCATATTCAAAACACACACCAACACCACCCACCCAGCCATTCACTATTATAAACTTTTTTCAATACTTTTAACTAATTTAAATACTAGCAATCGCACCTTGGTGTGCAATGGGTACGCCGAAGAGGTGTGGAAGGTCAATTAGGGAAAGTTTTGGTCTAATTTTTTGCATACAATTGTGTAGTACATGACATCAATTGGTAGGTCATTTAGCAAATTATGTTGTTTATGCAACAAAGGTCTCAATGGAGAAATGAGTTTTGAATCAACTATGCATTAAAATAAAGCCTCTTAAGTAAGATGATATTTTATTTTAAAATTATGAGAAGAAATGGTTATTATAAATATGTATAATCTTAATATAACTATTAATTAGCAAAAAATATATATTTGTAATAATAAAGTTATTATAGGAGTTTAGTTTTTTTTTTCTCTCTCCACCTCTCTATATCTTGTCTTTTTCTCCCTATCCCTTTTCTCTTCCTCTCTCTTTTATGTCTTTCACTCTCTATATGTTTGTCTCTCTATATCAAATGACATGCTACCTTGAGCATAACTCCTCAAGGACACATGTCATTCTTAGATTGTTGGCGTGAAACAAGTAGTCAAAAGTTATTTTTCCTTTTATCTATCTCACTTTCCCTTTCCATATCTTATATTTCTCTCATTCTCTATCTCTCCTGTCTATTCCTCTCTCTTTCATTTTTTGTCTCCACCTCTATTCTCTTTGTCTCTATCTCTATTTTTCCCACTTTCCATCTGTATCTCTTCTAGTATAATTTAAAAAATTCTATAATAATACACTTTTATACTATTTGTAATATAATTATTTACCTTAGTAAATGTAGAGTAAAACTTACAAGTAATTCAAATGGTTGGTCATGTCTTGAATGGAAAAATCAAAGATGATGTTTAAAATTTAACTATAATATTTATTTAATTTAATGTAATTTGATAAAAGGTTATTCATTTTATTTTTTGAGGGGTACTTAAGAAACATGATTTTACTTGACGATAAATTTACCGTCAAGTAAAATTCACTGTCAAGATACAAACCCTATCCCTTATCATAACCCTTCACTTCCATTAGCCCTATTCCTTAACTTAATCATAATACAAACAATATTAATATAATATGACATTAACAGTCAATAATGAACTTATAATATTTACTAATTTCAGAATAATTTATTAAATATGCTAATATTATTATTTTCATTAATAATAGCTAATGATTATATGATATAATCTTATAAAATATTATATCATACTATTATGAAAAATGAAATTATTATTATGTAAATTAATATAAAATTCATAAAATTAGAGTTCAGATTTCATTAGGTGCCTCGCGAAGATATCTCTCTGCATGAACTATCCTTTCCAAAATGACAATATAATATAATAAAATATAATACTTTGAAATATTTTTAAGTAATAAAATTAAAGTTATTTAAAAACTAATAATATATGATAATATTTTTTGTAAGATTATTTATAAAAATTAATATTAAGTAAACATTACTTTGATAATAATCATACATATATCTCATTAAATATGACATAAGATTTATAAATAATATTATAAAAAAAAAATTTCCACTATTTGTAACTTATGCATCAAAAAATAAAATATGAATTATAATATCATGAATTCTAACACAATACTCAAAACTATAATAAATAAAAATATTATAAATTACATAATTAATAATAGAAAAACAAATTGAACTCCTGTATTTTATTTTTATAAATATATAATTTTATATTATAAATAATTATATTTTTAAATATAATTTTTAAATTATTAAATAATAATAATAAGATTACATTATTATAACAAATATTTCTTTCTTATCATTTTTAAATAGAAATTATTTAATATTTTTAAAAAGACCCTGTCATCAGATAAAGTTATTATAACAAATATAATTTTTAAATTATTGAATAATAATAATTTATTAGAGATAATACCATTTATATTATTGGAAATAATACATACATTAAGGGCTTCAAATTGCCACCAAATACAAAATCAGCTTATTGCAGATAGAAGGTGATTTTCAATGTCATTTCAAATATTAGTTCCAAGAATTATTTGTCTTTTGCCAACGGCCTTCACACCTTGTGTCCATTTGGAATCTATGGGAGACTGGGACGAGACTGTTAGATGCTTAATTTATAGGATAAAATGAAACCATGATGTCAATCCAAATTACTCCAGTAAATCTCTTAGGCCTGCTATTTCGTCAATTTTACAGCCACAGCTAAGATTTGCGCTCGAAGTATCTGCTTTTGACCAGTCTTCACCGCCCCATAATTTTGAAAGTTAAAAAAGAGAGCAGTGAATGGTAAAAAATCCGCGAATAGAAATAGAGTGATGCATGCCCCCTGTAAAGTAGATTGAGAGGCTATAACCATGAGGCATAAATAAAATTTTAATAAAAGCGCGGAAAACAAACGGTTGCAAACATTTCAAGCATCTCCCAAACGATATATACCGTTGATTGAACATTTTAGGTTGGTCAAGTTCATATTGGATATGCCTTCGGCGTAAATTATAAGAGACTATTAAGAAATTCCAAGCATGAAAATTATCTACAAGTAAGTTTATTTTCAATGAAAATGAAAGAGTTATAAATATTTTATTGTAAATGGGTACTTTTTACAAATTAAAAATATATATTTTAATAAAATAATCAAATTGTATAGAAATTGATTTTTTTTATAGAGCATAGTACAATATTATAAAGGGGTATATGTTTAAATTAGAAATCATCTTTTGTTTAAGTTATGACGAGTAGAAATAAATATTCTATCGAAGTAATGAGGGGCAGTAATCAAATAGCATACCATCATTCTCACAAATTGAATATAGTCAATTGTACTACCCTCCTTACTAGTTGAGGTAAACAATTGAAGTATAACCCTTCAATATAATATGCATTTTTTTCACCCTTCACCACATAGACTATACTTAAATATCACGCTTTTCGATAGTCAAATATTCAATAATAATTTCACCTCCTCTCTATCAAAAAATGATAAGTAATTATCTTATTTTTATTAACCAAATTTTTCATTTAACAACTGAAATAAATATAATTATGAATAACCAAAATACCCTTATTATTCAAAAGATTCCACTATCCATACACATGTGGCTACTTTACTTTCACATTATTACAATCAAAGTCAAAAAGCCTCAATTCACAAATTGGTGCAAAGTAGACACACTTATGTATTCTTTAAAGAGAGTTCATAAGTTCAAATCCTTCAGGGATAGAATATGCACATCTTATAATAAAAGCACAGTTTGGTGTCTCCTACATATTAACAGTACAGAATAGTTTCATATATTATAAATCATTTGTAGACACAAAAATAAAACACTCATAAGAACTATAAAATAATTCCATTTCCATTTGCATTTCTCTCCGTGCATCTTTTCTGATCTTTTCAATCTGTTAATTCTTAAATTCATAAAATTAACACACCTTTTTTTGACTCTTCCATATCATTTTGTACACCACATGGTCACCATGATTGTGGAAATGGACATTTTGTCAGCACTAAAAGAAAAAATCTTTGAGTTTGATTTGGTTTTCCTCTTTCCAAATTCCATTGGTTGAAGATTGGGAAAAGTTACATTTGATACAAAAGCTATCAATTCGATGTACTTTGACTACAATCGACAAAAACCCATCACTAGCCAAATACACAAGACAAAAAAATCGACTATCAAAATTAATAACTACTCCAACGAGATTGTGGGCCACACAACTAAATTTCAATTCTTATCCATCTACTCGTCAAACACAAAATGGAGGAAGCTAGGGTTTGATGCGAGACATGCTGTAAGAAACTAGGGCAAAAATGTAGAAGCTAGGGTTTGAGGCAGTGATTTTTGAAGTTTTTGGTGGACATAGGAGACAACGTTCTTTTTTGGCTGCCAATGGATACCTCCCTTTGTGTCTATGACTAGGACCCTTCTGGTGAACTTCGCACCAAAATGGCTCCTTCCAAGGCCCCACAAACTGCCCAGCTTATTGAAACAAAATCACATCCGTTAAATCCCAAGGCGGCCACGATGAAAAAAAAGTAAGGGAGCGCGAAATGATTGAGAACAACAAGTCCAAGGCAATCAATACTACCGACAGTCATCCTATTTTGGATGATTCTGACATTTTAGACTCTCAAACTAAGCTTGAGCACCTCGAAAAATCTCCTCAGAAGATTTCAACTCGACCAAGTGGGGACCACTCCAGCTCGCCATCTCAGCATGAGGACAGTCCAGACAAGCACACCATAAAATCAAATGCTTCAACCCTTCCCAACAGAAATTCTCAAGGTAAAGTCATTTCTTTCGAAGTGCTCGATGACAATATGGATGTTATATCAAATTGCAAAGCCAAAATAATGATTCTGTTTTTTCTTAGAGGACCTCCACCTGAACAAGAATTTTTCAAATGGACCCTTAACACGTGGGAACTCAAAGGGCTGGACAATAGAATCTTTTAGGGATTGGGGACATCTTGTTGGAAGTATGAAGAAGATTAGTCTTATGTTGTCATTGATGTCTGTCACCATGTTGGTCCGGTACCCTGAACCGACATGCAGAACAGGTTTACTTCATCCAGTATTTTTGGTATTTTGGTCCGCATATTCTCTCTGATAATCAATATGGTTTAAGGTTTTGAGAAAAGGCTTATGATCACTAGAAGCATGTATGTATGTGTTCCCGGATGTTCATATTGATTGGATGATGTGTTGGCATCAATTTTGGTGATTGTATTTTGTTATTAGGTTAATCACGACCAACATAATAATTAGTTAATAGCTCAACATGAACTGCGGTTATATGTGCAACGTAACTTTGGTCCCATCCAACATAATATTGCATGACACAGTTGAATTACTCTTGGAAGTCGACATGTATCTTTTTTTAAATATGTATTGCATCCAATTAGGCTAACTTAATTGATGCGTGCAGATATATTAGGTATATATACAAGATGGTTTGAAGATGGAGAGCATATGAGAGAGATGCAAGTGAAAAAGGAGAAAGTAAAAGAAAGTATGTGTTGATAAGTGAAGTGTGAAAATAAAAGGGTGAAGATTAGTGTATTGTCATGCGAGCGAATACTCTGAGCATCAAAGGAACTGAATCTGCACTTGTGGTGTAATTTCATCAGTTCGTATTTTGGTTGTAAGCCATTTTATTTCTATAATCTTTGTAGGTAGTGAGCCTCCAGGTTTGGACAACGAGTCCTTGTAAGTAGTGAGCTTTTGTATCTGGTAGTGAGCCTCTTTTGTAACCAGTATTTAAATAACTATATATATTGTGAGCTAATCTTCACCATGTTTTTTCCCTCATTGGGTTTTCCACGTAAAAATATGGTGTTCTTGTGTTGTGGAATTTCATGTTTTTTTCTTGCTCTTCTCTGTTCTATGTAGTAAAGTAATTAAAGGTGTTTGTTCAATAATTTTCAGAAGATAATGATTCACCCCCCCTCTCAGTATCTTGAATATTCAATAGACGTTATATAGCTTGCACTTTTGTGGATCGAGAGCATGCTTGTATAATCCTTTAGTATGGTTCATGGGTAATTTGTGGAAAAACTTGCTATGCTCAGGCTTGGAACCTTGACTTCCACCTTGAGGGCATATCAAAATCAAAATATTTGATGTGTGCTAGTAGAATTTGGCAAATAAATGACTACATGACTAAAAACTTTAGTCACAACAACTAAAAATAACTAAATTCTACTATTTTTTGCAACTCAGCTATAAATGGGTAAATAAATGACTAACTCATTCATCGACTAAAAATTATTTACTCATACAAATAAAAATGACTAAAAATTTAGTCACATAAATAAAAGTCGGTAATTAAAAAATATATTTTGAATTGAAAAATTATTGGTGGGATGCTAATCATTTCCTCTTCATTGCTACAATTGAGAAATTATTGGTAGGATGCAAATATTTCCTCTTTTGTCCTTTCATTAGTTTGAGAGTCGAGAGCCTCATAAAGGAATGTAAGCTTGAACTGATATCTTTAGTACAAAAAATTCTTCTTCTTGTTCTCATTGGATGCTCATTAATGAACAAGTTTGTCATGCATGAAGAGGATTAGGGTTTTAAGATCAAGCATTTTTACAGACATTTAATGGAGAATAGAGGACCTCTTCGGCAAGTATAATATCAGGACACAAGGATATCCACAATGTAGTATGACTCGGTGCAGACATCTTCCTATATTTTGGTCTTTTTTGAGAATTTTGTTTTTTGTTGTGGATGTAGTGTTTTTTCATTGGTCATTCTACAAAAGATTTAACTATCATCCTTTGCATCCAATTGTGTTTAGAGATCAAATTATTGGAGAAGATTCAATTTAAAATGAAACCTTAGAAATTTATTTTGTCATATTTGTAAGAGAGGGGGACCAACAACACCAAGGCCCTAAGTCATGGAGAGCCGAGAGCGGAGGGCTTCCATAACTTACCTAACTCTAATAGGTGTTTTGGGATGAGGATCAAGAATTAAGAGCACTATGAAGTGATTCTATCACTCTACAAACTCAAAAATATAATTGGGGCTAGACAAGCTGGTCTCTAGAGTCAAAACTATGCCTCAGACAACTCTCTATCCAAGGACAACAACACGGGTCTGGAACGACAATGTAGTGCATTGGCGATTCTTTGGCGTGTTGGTGTCCATACGACTAGAAAATGTAAAGTGCAATAAGAAAACCACTAGAGGCCTACTAACAGCCTAGCTAACTAACTTTAACGAAATTTATAAAATGATAAAGTATGAAAAGTAAGTATGGAAATGATAAAGTAAGTAGATAAAAACAAGGGTGACGAATATCAACTCACTTAAGCGTCAGTTCATCGGTGAGCTCCACACACACATTCACCTACATGCAAGCAAGATGGGAAAATTGTTGGGGTTGTATAGGGGTTTTCCTCATTCAAACTCCCACTTTGGTATTTCCACCTTCATGGACAGACATAAAAACAACGGAGTAGAGAATATGATAAAGGAAATAGAAATGGATACACTAAACACTGCAAAAGATACAAGCTACTCTATCAAACCACAATGTGAAAGTAAAGTTATGCAATAACACCTCCACCCAAAGGAACTCAAAGCCAACAAAGTGAGAATGCAAGGTAACAAACTTGGCAAAGTCGCCATAGCCACAATAGTGATGAAGGGGGGTCTCACAAGACTCCAAGCTCGCAACTTCTATGGTAGAGAAACACATGCAAGGATGAAGTTGATGGAGTAACTAGTTGTTGCAATGCTCAATAGAGTTGTGAAAATGCTAGAATGCTAAAGAGATTGAATGAGAATTGCTAAGAAGATTGAATGAGAGTGTCAGAATGAATTTGAAGACTAGAAGGAATCATTTTTGGGTCAGTTGGTCTTACAAAGGCATTACAAACTGTCCCCAATGAGGAGTGTAACATCCCAACAGACTCCAGATGTAAAAACATTTCAGGGATGACATCATGTTGTGCTTGCTTCCCTGACAAAATTTCCCCACTGACTCACAAAACATGTGCCAAGTGGATGCATTTCGGATGGGTGATGTCTAATTTTGCCTTCAGATTTGATTTTCTAAGGTGAGGGTATGCAAAAGGGGAATTTACACAAGGGGGGAAAATTTTCTCCTATACATTTTTCCCCCACTTTAGCGAGCATGAATATCGATGAATGTTCAATAAAGTAGATCAAAGAGTTATAAATGTATAACTTAACTATTGATGAAGTAGACCGCAATATGGTGAACTCAAAAGCATAGGGAAGGAAAATGACTCCACAAGTACTCTCTCCTAAGGAGGTTTGAACAAAAGGACTTCGTAGCTCCACGAAACTATGAAGTTGCACAAAGTACACCGAAGGTCCACAAACCAACAATGGACGGATCCCATAGGATTCAAGCACTTCATAGGACCTCAAACCTAGAAAGAAGACATTCCCCCAAGTACTCTCTCATAAAGGAATCCCAGTGTAAGGGTGACTCTGCAGAGTTGGACTGGAAAGCGGCTTCACAGGTGCACTTGCAAAGCAACATGTTAATCCACAGATAAAACTTGTCATAAAAAATAAATTAGTCACATAGGAAAACAAGCAGATAGTCACATAGATAGTCAACAAATCAAAAGGCTTTCAAAGAGGTCCCTTGGGAACCCTTCAAAAGAAGAGGGGTCCACTCAAGGGGTGCATCGTTTGAAAGTGAGATAGTGGTTTTTGCAAATCGATTCAATATCAATGAATCCTTTCGAAAGATGTTCACTTCATCGAGGAATTCGAAAGGAAGAAAATTCCCCCTCATGAGGGGAAGGCCAAGGCTTTTCTCATAGGAAAATTTTCTCCCTCCTTAGAGAAAAGTTTTTCAAACTTTCTTTCTTTGCAAACCCATGATGAAGGAAATACATTCCGCTAGGGGGTCCTTGTTGAGAATACAATTTTTTTTTTTTAAAATTACAAATATTTTTCGAGAAATGATTAATTGGCAATGAATGCATTTTCTAAAAATTGAAGTTGACATGATAGCCCCCCTTAGGGTGGTGCATGTTGAATGTAGAGGCACGTGACATCATAAGGAGATTAAAGAAAGAATGAAAAAGTGATGTTATTCTCGTGAGACATAGTGAGATGTCACAGTGGTGATGTTGTCAGACACACAAGGGACAACACATAGGTACCACAACATCACAACTCAAGCAAAGAAGAGAGAAAGAAAAAAAACATCATAGACAAAGGGCATAGGGGTGATTTGATATTTTGAGGTCAGAGTTGCTCATAAATATATATAAGTATATTAATAGTATATAGATGAACTGTCATCAACCCCCTACTATGTCATACCATATGAAGAATGCACAAGAAGAAAAATAAAAATAAAAAAATTAGGTCAACATGGAAGGGAAGCCTAAATGCCCCCAACACTTTGCATCGTCCCCAATTTTCCAAAAATCTAGACACATAACAGAGGAGGAATGATGCCACAAATAAAATAAGGTTTACAACACATAGTCACTCCCCAATCACCTACAAGGGTGAAAAGGGTCATCTAGGAATACATAACATAAGCATGGGGGAACACATCACTACAAACACACACCTAATTTAAAGATAAAGAAGAGGCACCCTCTAACACTCATCGACCAAGAGGTCATCTACTTCCAAATCTAGATCATTATATTGGGAAGGAAGACAAGCCTACAGTGGTGGAATATTAAGGGGGAAGCTTTTGACCCTCCCACAACAAGGGCCAAGGAAGAAGGCCCCACAAGGTTTCTCCACTCAACTTTGTGGAGAAATGGTCACTAATTTCACGAAGATCGCCGAAAAGGTCAGGACCTCATGGGAGTTTCATGTGTTACCTCAACGAATGGAGAAGGCGGTGCCTGAGATTCACTGTTGGGCTCACCGAGTGACTCAAGAGAAGTGACAAACTTAGGAGAAGCTGAAACTTGCTATGTCACCAAGATGATACATGCTAATACATGACCACCCTTTGAAGAAGTTGGGATCCTCTTACGCCCCCCACTATTGGAAGGGCCAACCTCCACCTTTTGCTTCATCAGAGGGTGTGAACTCCCCATAGATGAGGAAAGAGGTGTGGAGGAGGAGGAAAAAACTACGACGAACACCATTGAGGTGTTTGACATGTCCACAAATATAGGGAATCATGGGATGTCCAAAAGGGACATCAAAAGAGGTGACTCGACTGAAGGAGCCATAAACACCTGCACCTTTTTAGGGTGAGGTGCATTCACCCTCACAATAGGAATTAGGAGTAGAAACAAATTTGATTGAATAAAAGAATAGGGGATGGGAGAGGAGGAAACTATAGGAGGCCCTAAAACAAGGGTGGTCAACTCCCCTTCCTTCCTCTACAAAGCAACTTGCTCAGTCACCAGAGCCTTTCGTTGATGCTTGCGTTCACGTAGAAGGAAGTTTTTGTGACTCTCTGAACTAGAGGTCGAGAGCTAGGAAGGGACAGGAGGCTCCTTCTCAACCATAGGAGTGTCCATCAGAACTATCTCTGGTGGAGGTATAGACTCCTAGATGGGAGCGAGAGGAAGAGGTTGAGAAACAATGGAGGAAATTGGCTCTAGTGCCTCGGTGGCAGGCCTCTTCTCATTTACTGCTTTAGGAGTAGGAGTGGTTGGAGGCTATGGAGGCTGAGACATAGAGGATTCCTCACGAGGACCCTTCCTTCTACCATAAAGGTAGGGCCTATTGGTTATTTTTCTTGTAACCTTCAACCCTAATGAGAAACACAAATGCCTAAACTAGGGGATTCAATATTTAGGATAAAGAATCTGCACTATAAAAAGGTTGAAGATAAGAAAAGCCAACAAACAAGGCTATGAAAGCCTTCTGCACTTTGAGCTCCACAAGACTCAGGAGGGTGCTCCTAATTGTAGGCCTAAATGTATGATAAACTTGTACCAAACAACAAATACCAAACCTGTTGGAATGTGGCGACTGATCATGCTATACTATACACTTTTTAGTACTGTCACTGAAAAAGAAAAAAGTCAACTTTGTAAACCCTAATTTTTGGAAGTTTCTAAAATCTTGTTATAAGCAGCTAGGATGGAGAGTTGTAGTATGGTATTAGTTGTGATATTGTAATATGTTTTGCATTGCATAATAAAATCATTAGATGGCTGGGGTTTTGTGGATGTAGCCCAGATTGGGTGAACCACATTAAATTCTTTGTGTTGTCTTCTATGTGTGTTTTATTACTCTATTTTTTTGTTCAAATCCACATTTAACTTGTTATATATTTGTCTTCTAACCCTAACAAGACCTATGAAAGTGGATAGTTCTCAGGTATATGAGTGATGGGTATTGTAAATGGGTATGTGCAGGATCATGATGGGCCAAAAAGTGGTGATATGATGGCCCATGTGGCTGACGACTTTTCTTTACCCAAAATTGATGAAACAAAAAGGGTTTTTAAAGGAGATTCTTAGCTTTCCACCAATATAAATTATTTTTTACTTTGAATTTAATAAATAAATATTATTCATTTTCTATTTGAATTATGACTAAAGTCCTCATTGATAGGCTGATTGAAAAACATTTATAGCTTTCAAACGGTATCACTTTTTTTGAATGTAAAACATCTATCACATTCTATGCTTCACATAATTTAGGATTAAAAAAATAAAAAATAAATTTCATGTAGTTTTGATCAAGTTAAGGTGGTCAGACATACGATTTTTTTTATTTTTTAAAAGTTGTAATAAAAAATTCATAATTAATTATTTACTTGGAAAAAATTACAAAAAAATATGCATCACATCGATACATGATTCCTCTACTTATATCCAAAATCTTATAAAAAAATATTATCATTTTATTGTGGTTAGGGTGGTCAGACAGACACCTACTTCTTATTTTTTCCCTGAAATTTAAGTACTGTTGCATTAAAATTTCAAATTTTCACCTAATATATATATATATTTTAAAATAAACCTAGTAGTTTGGAAACTACATTCAATTTGCTATAGATTCTATTCTTACATATTTTTGAAATAATATAGATAAGTTATTCAAATTTTTATGTCAAGTTGCCTAACTCTGATTTTTTGAATTTTCATTGCCACTTAAGGGCCTATTTTTTCCATGATGATCCTACACATACCCAAATTCTACCAAGTTCAAGCATGCATAATCCCACTTGCATTGAACATTACTAAGAAGAAATAACTTAAATATCTTCATCTCAAACACATAGAGGGTTACTAGGTAAACTTCTCTCAAATTCAACCTCTATACTCTTTCAAACACCATGAAGATACAAAGAACAAAAATAACTTAAACAACAAAACAAAAAGACCAAAGAAACAAATATTTAATATGATTAGATTTTTTTTTTAAATGATCTGGGTACTATCACAGATCAGTGCCTAATCCTAAGGCATGGAGTCAACTATAATCTCATGATGCAAACTTATACAACTTAGATCAAATTAGTGGCCCTTTAACAATTAATGACTTACATTAATTGCAACCTCTCATATTACTACATAATCATACTTTAAAAATTCATTTCATTTCCTCAAACCCACAGTAATTTGCATATAGAATTTAATTCTTTTCTTGAAGAAACTCATACACAAATTACACATCTACAAGAAGATTGCAATGAAAAATAAACATATCCTTTATATATTTAATACATATGCAATTTGAGAATACAAAATGGAGACAACTTCTGCAATATTTTTCATCAATATGTTCAAACCAATTGACACTACTATAAAAATTTGTACATTCATTCATTCTAAGTAAAACCCTAATTCCTAACTAAGATTTTTCTATTAACTTCCCCTAAACTAGAAGTTCAGAACCTGTATAAATGAGAAAAAGAAAGAAGATATAGAAGAAGGAGAAACCCTAAAACTACATCTTCAATTGACATCTGGAATCTTCAGCTCCGTTGATCTGTAACTTCATCTACTTGTTGAAGAAGTTTCAATCCGCTCCTATATTCATGCATCTTGCATTTGCTCGCATACCCTCTAACAAAAAATATCTCTCATGATGTCTTTCTTCATTATGCCCTTAATGTAGAAAATATTTGTTCAACACTTTGCCCTAATTTTTGCCTCTATATTTTTCTTGTATTCACCTTTACTTTGCAATAGAAAACTACCTTACCCTTGCATCACGAAAAAAAATTACTCCAGCATTTTACCCTGATGTATGAAAACTATTTTGTCCATAAAAATTCTCTTCACCCAGCAATGAAAAAACTTTGCTTATGAAGTGAATAATTAATTCACTTACCCAGGCCTTTGCTTGATCAAGCCCACAATATTTAAAATATTTCATTTAAAATATTTGGCACTTAAAATATTCCTGTTCACTTTAAAATCTTCACTTCAACTTTTAAAATGGTGAGAGATTATAAAATAATCACTTAACCGGGCAATTTTACCCGTGCACTACATTTCACTTTAAATTAAATATTTGCCACTTAAGTGAAAACACTTAATCAATGCCTCAGACAACACTTTAATATTTTATAACTTCAAAAATTACTTGGGCCCAGCATGGCTATCCACCCAATGCCTGAGCACCCGTTAATCTCTTCTGACTGCAACAAAATTTGCTTGAGCTATCAGGGAAGTCACAAAACAACAAAGAGGAAATATTTTAAAGTTTTAAAATATTATTGTAGAGGAACCAATGCACATGCCCCCATGCCTTTGCGATGATATCATCTTCTTCCTTCACGGGCTAGTAGGAAAAGCCCCTCTCAAGCTCCTTTGACTGCACCAACCATAGAGAAAACACTGCAACGACCTCCAGTTTAGATTTCACATCATTGTTGGGTCATTTTTATGTGAATCTGGGCATTTATGGCACTACCAATATTTTAAAGTTTTAAAAGATTATTGTAGAGGAACCAATGCACATGCCCCCATGCCTCTGCTATGATGTCATCTTTTGCCTTCACGAGCTAGTAGGAAAAGCCCCTCTCAGGCTCCTTTGACTGCACCAACCATAGAGAAAACACTACAACGACCTCCAGTTTAGATTTCACATCATTGTTGGGTCATTTTTATGTGACTTCCCTGATAGCTCGAGCAAATTTTGTTGCAGTCAGAAGAGATTAATGGGTGCTCAGGCATTGGGTGGATAGCCATGCTGGGCCCAAGTAATTTTTGAAGTTATAAAATATTAAAGTGTTGTCTGAGGCATTGATTAAGTGTTTTCACTTAAGTGGCAAATATTTAATTTAAAGTGAAATGTAGTGCACGGGTAAAATTGCCCGGTTAAGTGATTATTTTATAAATAGACATCAAAAACTGTGTTAAAAATGCCTCCAAGGCATTAATAAAGTTTCAGGCATTTTTTTGGAAGCTGCAAAAATGGTTTTCAACTTGCAAGTGAGTGCAAAAATTTGCCCCAAATTCAAAAACATGAATAGAATTTTACATTTGCTCATTCAGCAATAGAAATTTTTAAAAACAATTCAGGTGAGCATTTGCAATGTTTAATGGAGCCTTAATAAAGTATTTAAATACTTTAATATTCACCCAACACCTTTCCTTCTCCTCTCCCGCTTGCCCGCTCACATTTGGTGATGACAACATTATTTGCACAGGCTCACATAAAAACTTATACGAAGCACTTAACAACATGAGAGATTTGATAAAGTTTTAGCAAAAAATTTAGTAGCATTAAACTCCTTCCAGTGCTCCAACCAATCCCCACTTCCCCATGAATCTGTGTTGATGGTAGCAAAAATCTTTTGGCTGGCAAATACTATCGTGCACAAGAAAATAATGTTATAAAGTTCAACTTTATAAACTTTGAAAAATAATTAAATATGCCCTAATTTTCCTCAATTCTTGTGCAATTTCACTTTAGCAATATTTAAAATATGTAAAATATATTAAATGCTAACTTTTACAACATTAGGAAAATGTTGATTTTTCAATTTCGGTTGTGGTCTAAATAGAGAAAATTTATTGCGGGAAAATCGGGACACCTGGAACCGCAAAAATTTGCACATGGACTCGATAATTTATTTAGAGAAAACCCATTTCCTTATATTTTTCTCTGACCTCAAGAATCAGGTACCTCATTTGCAAATTGTGGGATGCCATTGCCATAACTGATATGCATTAAAATAATGCATCAGATGATCTTTGTATTTGATGAAAATGGAGCTAGAGATTTTCAAGCCAAAAAAAGAAATGGGTTTTCCTTAGATTTGCAAAATTTGACACTTTTTGGAACACCATTTTTGGCCCTGTCGCGATCAAAAAATGATTAACCCATCAAAACTTACCTTGAGACCCTGAAACTGAGCAAACATGTAGAAATTTAATCCAAGAATTTTTTTCAACAATCAACTTAGAAACAAAAGTCATGAGGGGAAATATATTCAACATCAAATTGGCCTACTCATGTACTTTCCTACAATTGTTCATGTTTAAAACCAATTAAAACTCACCAAATTGCCAATTTGAAAAAATATCAAATAATCTTCTGGGGAACTACCACTGGACACACTAGGTCATTTGGGTACACTGAATATGTGTGCAAAAGGGCCTTCCTTGAATCATCATTCTTCAAAATATATTGAAGGTCAAAGTTGACCACTTTGAAAAGTTCTGAAAATGCAAGTGTGAAAATAGAGCAAACGACATTTACTTTTGGTCTGGTAAAAGTAGCAAATCTGATCATGAAGCTTTGAAATCAGACTAGGGAGTACATTAATGTGAGGAGAATGGAGAGAAACAATCCTTTTTCCATGAAATTCAACTGGCTCTGAATGGTGACCCTCCAATGTAGGTCACTTGGATAGATTTTTAGGGGCACTTCTGAGTGTGCAAAGGTAAAATTTTTAATATGGGCACTTCAAAGGTGCCAACAATGGCTCCGACTGGGGATGTATGCTCCTTGTGGGTATAGAAAGAATTCGGATCCTCTAGAGAAGCAGACTAGGTGCCAAAATCTATTGGGTGACAGAGTCAAAAGATCATCTTTGACCCCTACTACTTTGGTTTGAAAAGTCAAACCATATCTGAAGGCCCAAGGCCACCAGGAGGTGTAGGCCTCTTCTTACCTTTGTCATAGAAAAAGTTCTCATCACACTTCACTAAAACCAATGTGAAAATACCACTATAATCTACCTGATTAAACATGTTGGCATCTCCTAACAACCCATTATATACAACATTATTAACAAATTCACAAATACCAAGTATTTGAAAATTAGGCATACCCTTAAAATATTGATTTTCATGTGGCTACAACTTATAATATTTATCATTTAAAACACTATCAAGCTGAAAAAAACCTTCTGCAATATTTTGCACATTACCACACTTTATTAAAACTTCATCCAATTGAAAATAACAACACTCTTATTCTACCACACAACTAGTACCATCAGGTTCAATCTGATTGTTAGTTTGCATGTCAAAGGTGAAATAGTTATAAGAACTAATCAAAAAATTATGTACATCATGCAAACTACCTTCAAGTGAATGTAGAGAGATACACTCATACATTGACACACACTATTTTTGTGCCCCAACATGTTGGTATAGAGAATCATCAAGAATATCTAACCTATCCTCAACCTTTCTCACTTTGATATCCTTTGAACATAACATGTCAACATATTTAGCATCCAAAGCTTGTTCAAAAGTGAGCAATTTTGGTTCACAAAGATAATCTAATTTCTCTTTGAAAACAACCTCCTCATCCACATGAAATGACTCATAACCAAGCTCATCTAAGTCCGAAAACAATCACTTATCCAAATCTGTATTAAAGTTCTCAAAACATGGCTCATTGGAAACAAAAAGCTCATGGTCATTTGTTGTTTCTAATTCATCAAAACAGATTTCTGAATTGGTATCAGTATTCATACTTTCATACTCATCACACAATGCATCATTACAATTAAATTGTTGCTTGTCCTCATCCACATTATTATCATGGTGGTCAACTAGTTGATAACTAGGAGTAAAATAGAAAACAAATGCATCATATCTTATACAATGAATATCATCAACTTTGTCAATATCAACATGGGTAGTACACAACAACTGAGAGTTATCAAAACATGTATATTCCTGATATTCAGTGGTCAACATATATGAAATTTGTTCACTATTCAATAGATCATTGTTTTGATCCATTCTCTCAACCACTTCTTCTTATTGAATTCCACTGGAACTACATGCATCACCAAGTTGTAAATTAGGATATACCATGATATCACCATCATCAAAATATGAAAACTCAATGGATTGTGTGTCATAATAGCAATCCATTTATTTTTGCATTTCAACATTGGACCGGGTGTCATCATTGAGTTGCTCATTTGCATCCTCTTGAGGATAGACACAAATATTTTCACTATCATGGACATCAATGATAGACATTGCATCATTCTTAACTTGTTCCCTCTCAAGTATGCACTTTTCTATATTTAAAACTCAAGATATTTGATCATTTTCATTCACACAACTGCTAACTTCATCAGTATGTTTTCCCACAATTGAAGACAATAGAATTTGCACATATTCATTCTGCATTTTCTCCTTATTGTCTAAGCATGTATAAGCCATTTGCATACATAATATTTTAAAATCCTTCAACAATGCACTAGATCCTTCCTCAAAAGCTTCAAAATACATATGAATGCAATCTGAAGTACTAGGTCTGAAATTTTTAGGGATTAGTGAAAGAGAAACAACAAACCTATGACTGAAAGCAATTTTTGACTCTTCATCTTGTTTTTTAAGCTGCTTTAACCTTGTGAGAAGGTCAAAAGGTTCTTTTGAAAATTATTTTCTATAAGCATCTATTAGTTCATCCCAACAAGGAAATGATTTCTCAAGAAAACTTAAGTACCAGTCCCTAGCTCTAGCTTCAAGAGATCTGACAAAAAATCTCATCCACATATCCTGATCTCCAAATGAATGTTTCACCATGAAGCTATAAAAAAATTGGACATGTGCATCTCCTTCACATACATTGTATCCATCAAATCTAGGCATCTGCTTATAGACTCGACCTGGCATACTTTTAACCTTGTAATCAACCCATGACAAGTCTAGCTGGTCATACAATGGGTCAAAAAATTTGACAAAAGGTGCAACAATTTGGCTAGTAGACCTAGTATGACTATATCTTAACTAAGCTTGTATAGACATTCGGTGCCTTTTCTTCATCTCTAATTCCCCTTTCGAACACAACTTTCCATTATCGGCTAAACCTAGGCTTGTTCACACTTGAGTTTATGCACTTTTTGGTGTAAACCATCTGAGGATTATTAGACTTTTGAAGCTTCTTGACAAGTTGTATTAAGGTTTCTAATGGCATGGTTATTTCCCTTTGGTAATCCATGGATACATACAAATCTGGGTTTAACTAATTGTGCATAATCATAACCATGACAATATGAAGAATCACTAGGATGGTGGTAACCTGGGACTGAAACATATGATAATGCATGTGGATAGAAATCCCTAGGATATACAAATTCATTCTAACCATCCATACTAGCAAATTTGTGAATACTTAGACAAATTCTTTAAGTAGAATAGTAATTGCATTCAATATGTCAGGCTCAACAAATGAAAGTATGCAAAAAACCATGTACCTTCACATCTCCAACTATTGCAACTTTGAATAGAGAAATTTTAGGTCGCAATAACAAACAACAACCCATCATATGCTTAAATTGTAGAGAAGAGTGGCCACCTCTTCAACAAGAGGAAAAGCTTTGAAGCAAGGATATATTTCTCAGAGTTCTTTCCAATAAAGTCACTTCACAATATTTTGAATTTGGCGCTACTACAAATCAATTTGCAAATCTAGAACTTCTTCAACTTCTGAACCATTCATTCATCTTTTTGACTCTAAAGGCAAGGTGGCCTTCTATCAAAATTTTCTCAAGTTACTCTCGAGTAGAATCACCAATTTGTTGGTTGTTTTTCTTGCAACCTTCAACCCTAAGGAGAAACAAAAATTCCTAAACTAGGGGATTCAATATTTAGGACAAAGAATCTACACTATCAACATGTTGAAGATAAGAAAAGCCAATGAACAAGGCTATGAAAGCCTTCTGCACTTTGAGCTCCACAAGACTTAGGAGGGTGTTCCTAATTGTAGTTATGAATGTATAATAAACTTGTGCCAAACAACAAATAACAAACTTATGAAAGTGGATAGTTCTCAGGTATATGAGTGATGAGTATTGTAAATTCTACCAGGTTCAAGCATAATCCCACTTACATTGAACATTACTGAGAACAAATAACTTAAATATCTTCATCTCAAACACATAGAGGGTTACTAGGTAAACTTCTCTCAAATTCAACCTCTATACTCTTTCAAACACCATGAAGATACATAGAACAAAAATAACTTAAACAACAAAATAAAAGGACCAAAGTAACAAAGATTTAATATAATTATATTGTTTCTGAAAATGATCTAGGTACTAGCACAGATCAGTGCCTATTCCTAAGGCATGGAGTCAAATATAAGCTCATGAATGCAAACTTCAACAACAACTTAGATCAAATTAGTGACCCTTTAACAATTAATTCCTTACATTAATTGCAACCTCTCATATTACTACATAATCATACTTTAAAAATCCATTTCATTTCCTCAAACCCACAATAATTTGCATACAAAATTTAATTCTTTGCTTGAAGAAACCCATACAAAAATTACACAACTGCAAGAAGATTGCAATGGAAAATCAACATATCCTTGATATATTTAATCCATCTGCAATTTGAGAATACAAAATAGAGACAACTTTTTTAATATTTTTCATCAATATGTTCAAAATAATTGACACTGTTATAAAAATTCGTACATTTATTCACTATAAGTAAAACCCCAATTCCCAGCTAAGCTTTCTCTATTTCCTTCCCCTAAACCAAAAGTTCAAAACTTGTACAAATGAGAGAAAGAAAGAAGATATAGAAGAAGGAGAATCCCTAAAACTACATCTTCAATTTACATCTGGCATCTTAAGCTCTGTTGATTTGTAACTTCCTTTACTTGCTGAAGAAGTTTCAATATGCTCCCGGATTCATGCATCTTGCATTTTCCCTCATACCCTCTAATATAAAATATCTCTCTCATGATGACTTTCTTCATTATGCCCTTACTGTAGAAAATATCTATTCAACACTTTGCCCTAATTTTTGCCTCTGTATTTTGCTTGTATTCACCTTTACTTTGCAATAGAAAACTACCTTACCCTTGGATCCTGAAAAAAAATTACTCCATCATTTTACCCTGCTATATGAAAACAATGATGACCATAAAAAATCTCTTCACCTAGCAAAGAAAACACTTTGCTTATGAAGTGAATGATTAATTCACTTTACTAGGCCTTTGCCCGAGCCCACAATATTTAAAATATTTGGCACTTAAAATCTTCTTGTTTACTTTAAAATCTTCACTTCAACTCTTAAAATGGTGAGAGATTATAAAATAATCACTTAACTAGGCAATTTTACTTGTGCACTACATTTCACTTTAAATTAAAATATTTGCTACCTAAGTGAAAACACTTAATCACTGCCTCAGACAACACTTTAATATTTTATAACTTTAAAAATTACTTGGGCCCACCATGGCTATCCACCCAATGCCCGAGTACCCGTTAATCTCTTTTGACAGTAGCAAAATTTTCTCAGGCTATCGAGCAAGTCACAAAATACTAAAGAGGAAATATTTTAAAGTCTTAAAATATTATTGTAGAGGAACCAATCCCCATGCCCCTGTGCCTCTATGATGATATCATCTTATGCCTTCACGGGCTAGCGGGAAAAGCCCCTCTCAAGCTCCTTTGACTGCACCAACCATAGACAAAACACTGTAACGGCCTCTAGTTTAAATTTCACATCATTGTTGGGTCATTTTTATGTGAATCTGGGCATTTATGGCACTACCAAACACTTACAAACATCATAAACCATGTTAAAAATTCCTCCAAGGTATTAGTAAAGCTTCAGGTATCTTTCTCGAAGCTACAACAATGGTTTTCAGCTTGCAAGTGAGTGCAAAAATTTGCCCCAAATTCAAAAACGTGAATAGACTTACATTTGCTCATTCAACAATATAAAACAATTTAAAAAAGTCTGGTGAGCATTTGCAATATTTAATGGAGCCTTAATAAAGTATTTAAATACTTTAATATTCGCCGAGCACCTTTCCTTCTCTCTCGCTTGCCAACTCACATTTGGTGATGACAACATTATTTGCACAGGCTCACGGGCAAACTTATATGAAGCATTTAACAACATGGGAGATTTGATAAAGTTTTAGTAAAAAATTTAGCAGCATTAAGCTCCTTCCAGCACTCCAATGAATCCCCGCTTCTCGTGAATCTATGTTAACGACAACAAAAAGCTTAGGCTAGTGGGCAAATACTACCATGGAGAGAAAAATAATGTTATAAAGTTCAACTTTATAAACTTTGGAAAATAATTAAATATGTCCTAATCTTCCTCAATTCTTGTGTAGTTTAACTTTAGCAATATTTAAAATATGTAAAATATTTTAAATGCTAACTTTTGCAACATTAGGAAAATGTTGATTTTTCAATTTTGGTTGCTGTCCAAATAGAGAAAATTTATTGCAGGCAAACCGAGACACCCGGAGCCATGAAAATTTGCACATGGACTCGATAATTTATTTAGAGAAAACCCATTTCTTTAGATTTTTCCAAGCCCTCGAGAATCAGGTACCTCCTTTGTAAAACTGGCCTGTGTGACACCATTGCTGCAATTGATATGCATTAAAATAATGCATCAGATGATCTCCATATTTGATGAAAATGGAACTGGAGATGTTTCAAGCCAAAATAAGAAATGGGTTTTCCTTAGATTTGCAAAATTTGACACTTTCTGTAACACCATTTTTGGCCCTACCGCGATTAGAAAATGATTAACTCATCAAAAATTACTTGGAGACCTTGAAACTAAGCATACATGTAGAAATTTGACCCAATAATGACATGCAACAATAAAATCAGAAATATAAGTCATTAGGTGAAAGATATTCAACATCAAAATGGCCTACTCATACTTTCCTACAATTGTTCTTGTTTAAAACCAATTAAAGTTCACCAAGTTGACAATTTGAAAAATTATCAAATCATCTTTTGGGGAACTACCACTGGACACAGTAGGTCATTTGGGTACATTGAATAGGTGCGCAAAAGGGCCTTCCTTGAATCATCATTCTTCAAAAGATATTGAAAGTCAAAGTTGACCACTTTGAAAAGTTCTAAAAATGCAAGTGTGAAAATAGAGCAAACGACATTTTCTTTTGGCCTAGTAAAAATAGAAAATTTGATCATGAAGCTTTGAAATCAGACTGGAGAGTATATTAATGTGAGGAGAATGGAGAGCAACAATCTTTTTGACATGAAAATCAACTGGCTCTGAATGGTGACCCTCCAAAGTAGGTCACTTGGGCAGATTTTTAGGGGCACTTTTGAATGTGCAAAGGCGACATTTTCAATATGGGCACTTCAAATTTGCAAAATTTGAAGGTTCTAACAGGGCCAAAGTCCAAGAGACATAGTAGGAAGATTTGATATCCTAATGTTCTCTTTATGCCAAGAAAGCACCATCAGAATTCTTATGTGGAATTTAGGAGTAGACATCGAAAACTCTTGCTCAGAAAGGGCATTAGAAGAGGCACCTCGAGGACAGGTAGGCCTCTCCTTTCCCTTTCTAGAGGAGGCAACAACTTACTGCTGCACCACCAGAGGGGTCACTTTTGGCTATCCCTTGCCCCTGGTTTTATACAAGTCACATAGTTTTGGTAAAGTAGGTCTATTCTAGGGGGAAGTGGACAGACTGGGGTGGGTCAAAAATGATCCAATAAATAGCCCCCACGAGATACCAATGGTTGATACCTAGTGTCATGCAAGACATGCACAACACCTTCATGGGAGAATTTTAAACACTTATGAATAATGGACGCGATTTCGTTCATGGAAGCTAGCTAAGGGATGCCTAACTTCACCTTGAACAAATTAGATTATGAAATAACATCAAAGGTAGTATCCATAGCCCTAGATCCAACTAGGATGGAAACATTTATTGAGCCATATGGATTGAGAGAGAGACCATCGTGTGTATGAATGGTAGACCTTGTTTATTCATATTCCTTCCTTTGCAATGAATTTAGCCACAATGTCTCCTCTGTAATAACATTCACTCAACTCACGGTGTCAACTAGGACAGCTTTCAAAATGTTTCCATTGAGGTAAGAGAGAATGTAGAGGGGAGAGGGCTTGTTATTCAAGGGCATGTCTTGTGAGGTGAATGTCACATCTGGTGAACTAGTCGTAGGTTGCAGGGAAGGAGTAAATGTGACCATATTAATGTACGTTGAGGGTTGAGTAGAAGAATCAGAGGGGTCAATAATCAAGTTTGCAGAGTGAGACAAAAATGGTTTTGTGTATATCTACAACTCGCTATTGACCTTCACCACTGATTTATTCAAATTTTGTTTCATCCCATTGAGATGAATGGTACCGTCATCGATGTGATCCTATATCTCAAGTGACGTGGGCACATACAATGCTTGGTATCATATCTATTAACTCGATGGTTTTGGAAAAAATCATTTGCATCATATGAATCATGATAAGGTTCCTTAAGAGGTCGAGGGTTTTCCAAAGTTATGATCTTATCCTTCAACAAATTTTGCAAGATGGAAGAAGAAGATTCCACTAGCTTTGTAAACCTCCTATTGCATCTGAGGTTGTTATCATTTGTTGTGGCAACTACATTCACAACAACTTTACATTTTCCTGATATACATACAATAGATTTTCCTTCTGAATAGGAGCACGGGGAATATCCCACGAACTAAACTACCATTTGTTGGTATTCTCACAATGCAGCACACAAATGCGCAAAGGAAGGGTATTTCATTAGGGCCAATTTTTCCTAGCAAGCTCTCTGCAGGTTACCTATGAATACCTTATGCACATCAGAGTCAGGCAGTGGGTGTGAGATCTATGAAAAAAGAGCTTGGTATAGTGTTATGAAATCAATTATCTTCTCATTATCCCCCTGCTTACATCAGATGAGATCTGAGGTCATCTTTGGACCAATGTTTACCTGGAACTGATGGAGAAATTGATTCACAGGTTGATCAAATGAAAATATAGAATTGTTGGGCAAGGAACAGTACCACTCGAGTGTTGTATCCTTGAGAGATTAAGGGAGTAGTTTTACCATCAAAGCATCATGATGGAAGAAATCCATGCATATGGCATTAAAGGCTGACACATTTGTTTGTGGACATTAAAGGCTGACACATTTGTTTGTGGATCTCCTTTGCCACCATACTTATCAAAATTTGGAATCTCCATTCCTTGTGGGAAGGGAGTACTTATGATTGCTCCTAACAATGGGTTATGTCGAAAGAAGGGTTAAAAATTAGGCTAGATAGAGGCTTGGGAAAGGCTCTCCAACTAGTTCTGCATCCGACCCATATTCTATAGAAGGGCATTCAGAATGGGGTTAGAGGATGACAAAGACCCAGTGGATCCTACAGAACCAACACCACTAAAGCCACCTCTGGAGCCACCACCACCAACAAGGCATCCATCGAAGCCACCTCCACTATCGAAACCACCACCATGGCCTCCACCAAAGCCACCTCCACTAATACCACCCCTGCTACGAAAGCCACCACCACTCATTCCATGAGAGCCCCCACTACCAGAAGTATTAGGAGGGGTGAAACTGAACCCAAAGGGTATTCTACTCACCTTGAGAGTTTTAGGCCTTTGATAATTATAAGGGACACTGATCGAAGGCCCTATATTAGTCATGCATACGAACATAGTGGGAATTGAAATGCCTCTTTGTCTTTCATAGGCATTGAGCACTTCTCGGGTGGTACATGATCTAGGCTTATACAAAGGGATATAAGCTTTGGTTATATTAAAAATGCCAAGTAGGAACTCTATGCCTATTTGATCATTCCCTAACAAATGTATCACTTCGCTAGTAAGCCTAGCAACTCTTTCCATGTTCGGTGCTCTCTCTAAATGGTTCACAAGGTCTAATGATATATTATCTAATGCCAAATATTTTTCTGCAAGAATATACACAGCATCATCCTCATCTACAAACAAAGCCATATGGGATGATGGAGGGGTAGGAACATGTTTGGTATCTTCTATGAAATCCATCTCGTCAGCATAACTTGTAGGAAAACCAATAGTACGGTTAATAGCTAGAATAGTAATGAAATTGGAAGTGAAACTAGAAGTGACCTTCCTCTTTTCCATTGGTAGGTGTCGCACACTTCTCCAAATAACATACCTGGAATTCATGGACTGGGTTGTGATGCTCATAAACCCTCACAACACTCAGGCTTACAATAGCTACCAATTGCGGGGAAAAGTATCAACACAAATAAATGGATAAATTTTTTTCACACCGAGTTCACCAAAAATGCAAGAGAGGGGGACCAACCACACCAAGGCCCCAATTCACAGAGAGCCAAGAGAAAAGGGTTTCCCTAACTTACCTCACTCTAATGGGAGTTTTAGGATGAGGATCAAGAATGAAGAGCACTCTCAAGTGCTTATGTCACTCTATAGACCCAAAAATCTAATTAGGGTTAGATGAACCAGTCTCTGGAGTTCAAACTGTGCCTTAGACAACTATTTGTTCAAGGATGATGGTGCAGGTCTAGGATGATAGTGCAATGGGTTGGCATCTCTCTGGTTCGTTGGCATCCATATGTCCAAAAAATGTAAAGTGTAGTAAGAAAACCACTAGAGGCCTACTAATAACCTAGATAACTTTAAAAAAATGAATAGAACAATAAAGTACAAAAAGTAAGTATGGAAATTATAAAGTAAGTAGATAAAAACAAGGGTGACGAATATCAACTCACTTAAGTGCCAGTTCGCTAGCGAGCTCCACACACATGTTCACCTACATGCAAGAAAGAAGGGAAAATTGTTGGGTCTATATAGGGGTTTGCCTCAATCAAACCCCCACTTTACTATTTCCACCTCCATGGACAGCCAAAAAAGCAATGGAGTAGAGAATATGATAGAGGAAATAGAAATGGATACACTAAACACTGCAAAAGATACAAGCTACTCTATCAAATCACAATGCGAAAGTAAAGTGATGCAATACCACCTCCACCCAAACGCACTCAAGGTCGATGACGGGAGAACACAAGGTAACAAACTTGGATAAGTTTTCACAATTGCAGTGGTGACAAAGGGAGGTCTCACAAGACTCCAAGCTCGTAGCTTCTATGGTAGAGAAACATGTGCAAGGATGAAGTTGATGGAGTAACTAGTTGCTGCAATGCTCAATGGAGTTGTGAAAATGCTAGAATGCTGAAGATATTGAATGGGAATTAATAAGAACATTGAATGAGAGTGTAGAATATGAAGTGATAGTGAAGGGGATGAATTTGAAGACCAAAAGAAACTTTTTTTTGGTTCGGTTGGTTGCAAAAAGGAGTTACAAACCATATTCAATGAGGAATGTAACGAGGCTGTAAACTCTAGACATAGGAATCTATCAGGGATGGTAGCACGTTGTGTAGATGTTTGTGTGTCGCACTCGCGTCTATGACAAAAATTCCCCCACCAACACACAAAACACATGCGAAGTGGATGTATTTTGGATGGGTGATGTGGAATTTCACCTTTGGATTTGATTTTCTAAGGTGAGGGTATGTAAAAAGGTAATTTACACAAGGGGTACAAATTTGCTCCTATACAATATTTTTTTGTCTTCTTCCTTATATGGAAGAATACTTTTACCAAGATTCTAGCCACTGTGACAATTTTTATCTATTGTCGTATATTGCATATTTTATTTTTATGAAGTTTTTGTATCTGCTTTAGATACCAGACCTATATTAGTATTCATATTTGTATCAACTACATTTAGTTATTCAAAAAGGTTAATATATCTTGATTAATTTTAAATTAGTTAATTGACTCTATCTTTAGAGTGTGGGTTTTGTGGTGTACTTGTATTAGAAGTATGCATTAAAATACCGATTATACATTATGATTGTAATCGATGAAGCAAAACCATGACTTACGTAATGGACATTTACTAATGTATTGATTTTGGAACCGCAACTCTATAGATTTTAATTTGACTTAATTTAGGTGTTGGGATTATTAGATATCTTTTGAATTGCTTATTTTGTGTTTTCAAAAATCTTGAATATGGTTATGGATCATACCATACATGCAAGAACAATGGTAGTAACACAAATGGTGTTGAAGGCTACAGTGATTGAAAGTCCCTCAATGGCTTTAACATTTTATATGGGCCATAGATTTAATGTTTTGAGTATGATACGATCAAGTCTACTCTAGGGATTGTTCTTTCTTGTGCAGATTGAAATTGGACTTCCCAATATCCTCATGTATAATGACTTCCATTCCTCATATCTTCAAAGTAGCTTTAGAATATAGTGATTAAAAAGTCACCAAGCATTAAATGTTTTGGTGATTGATGCTTGAATGTATAGCTACTATGAGTAAAATGGTAAAAATCTATGACAAGTTAGTATTTGGGAACCATTAATCTTTTTGGATTTTCTCAGTATTGCAAAAGATATTGCATAGAAACCAAACCTATAAATTTCATAGCTATGTATTTAATTTTTGCAACTATATTTTTATATTGTTGAGATGGTTTATGGTGTCATGTTACTAAATGAGAAAATTATAACTTGTAGGCATTTGTCAATAAGGTCATGGGGTTTGTGGAGTTGGACAACCTAAAGGATGAATTGGTAGGCCTACTTGGTGTTGCTAGACTATAAATAGAAAAAGGAGGTTAAAAATTGTTTTAGAGCTTGTTGTAAATACTTCTATGATTTACATCAGTGCAGCCACTTCAAGACAAGATTCAAGAGACACTGTAATTATCATGCAAACTGCCCATAATACTATTGATACTAGAAGGGTTATTTTATATAACATTTATTGTACTATATGGTGCTAGAAATTCATCTTGGGATAGACTTTGTAGAACCACAAAAATCTCATCTCTCTATAAGTAAGTATGTTATGTTAATCTTTTTAACTTCAAATCCACTCTACAAATAAAATTTCAAACCATTCTAAATATAAATACAAAAGAGAAACCAATGTACAATATATTTGACATCAAGTCATTTCTTTACTATGCAAGAAGAATAAAGCATAGATGAAAGAGCTCAATACTCTAACCCCATAAGTAAAGGGACTTTAATTTCCAACCTAGTAGTCTTATCATTCTTTGGATAATTCAAGTCTTATTTGTCAAAGCAAGATACTTCTTCACACTTGTCTATGATTTACTAATTGGAATAATACTTTGGAGGTTGGCACAAAATAGTGTGCAACTCAAATCAAAACAACTTATATTCCAAAAATTTCAACTACACGGATACCAAAATATCAAACAGTTTTTTATTTGGCTCTATTGAATGCCTACCTATATCTTATTCTTTCAAATGTCTTCTATGGAGCTATAATATTCTTAGGGGCCAATAACTATACAACTGTATAACCTATCAGTGTAGTGGAGAGAACTATGTTCTTTAGAGAAAGGGCTATAGGAATGTACTCTACAATGCCCTATGCTCTTTATTAGGTTAGTTCCCTTTATTAGCATGCTATTTTGTTCCAAATATATGTCTATTATCCATGTAAAACCCTCTTCCGTGTTCCATATTCTTCCAATTCTCATGTTTCTACATGAAAAGTGGATGATTTTGTATTTATGGATAGTTTACTTGTTTTTATAGGTGTGTGAGTGTCTAGCCTTACCATGTGGTGAATGTTGGAGATACACCACAATACTACAACTCATCAAATATAGTTTTTAGTTCTAAGAAATCTTGATTCTGATTTTTCTCTTTGCATAAAGGGTGATTGAGCCCCCATACATGCTCGAGAAAACAATCATGTAATTTTTTGTTGTTTATTGTATGGCTAGCTTCAAGTGGATAGTTATGAAATTTCCTTGGTTCTTGTTGAGCTACATGAATTTTTTGTAGTTCATCTTATGGTATGGTGGCAATCTCATTCATACCAAACCACCAAGTAGCCTGAATTATGGCTACAATATTTTATTTTGTCTTAAATTTATTCTTAGTTTTCTTTCTTCTTAAACCAATGTGTAATTCTCTTCATGAAGTCATTTCATTGAAGAAATTAATAGATTGACATCCAAAAATAGTAGTAGCTGATAAAAAATGTGAGCAGTTAATCAGAACTTAAAATAAGAAAATGAAATAAATTATATTATGAAAATAATGCAAAACTTTAAATATAGCATAATGAAATTTGAAAAATAGTATGTGAATAAACAAAATTATTTCAACAATATAAAAAATTAAGTTACAAAAATAAAATACATAGCTATGGACTTTATAGTTTTGGTTTTTGTGTCAAAATATTTTACAATATTGAGAAAGCCAAACATATTAATGGTTCCCAAATACTGACTTGTCAAATATGTTTATCATTTTACTCACGGTAGATATACATTCAAGCAAAGGTTTCTTGTATTTTTTGAAATCCAAAGAGTCAATTATCTACATCAATTTATCCTAGTTTTTCTTCCAAATAAGACATTCATAAGAGTTGTCTTGCCAACACCACTGAATCCCATTAAATTTGTAAGAACACTAGGCCTAAATGCCCCATAACATCTTAGAGAAATTGAATCCTATCTTTAGTCACTCCCTATTCACTCATTTCCTGTAGTAAAATGCAGAGCTTGGCAGCCAAATTCTTTGAAGTAAAATAAGACATAAAATAAAAAAATCACTTAATCATATAATTGGCCAATCTCAAGGATCAGTTTGTGTACTAAAATATTTTAATAATGGAAAATGTCTCTTCAATGGTTGTAAATTGTTCATATCTAGGTTTTCTTATTATTATTTTTCTTTGCTTTATGTATAGGAAATATGAAATATGAGTTATTTTTCATTGTTTTCCATGGTATATTTTGTCTCTATGAATATTAAAAGCTATAAATAGTGATAAGATCTTAGGTCTAGTAAGCCCTAGCACCTTCATAAAAATCTATGGAGGTTTTTCATGTTAAATATTGTTAGACAAGGTAAAAAAGAAATCATTTTTATCGACTCGAGATACAATAACTCAATTAAATGGTTTGTGAAGATAATATGAAAAAGTTTCATGACAGTCACAAGGGAAGTAATAGGTATGTGATGTTTCATTGAGGACTCACAAAAGATTTCTCTCATGAAAAAAAATGAATGGAGAATATGAAGGCAATGTATAATGACATGTCAAACCAAATGATAGAGAGCAATATGAGAAGCCTTTCATGGAAATGTTGTTTAAAGAATCGTGTCTCTAAGATATTTAATGATATTTGAGTAAATATAAGTGAGTCCTAATATTATCATGAACACGGGCATATTCTTTGGCATAGGAGTATGTAAGTGATTTCTATCTCCATATTGTGAGTGTGAGTAGAAGGTAGTATATAAGGATTTTTATGATACACTATCTTTAATTAGGCCTTAAGTTTTTGTGTCATGGAAATGTTGCAAATGACAGTTATAAGTTAGGGATTTTATGGCAAGTGTGCATGAAGGATAGATGAAAACTAATCCATATGTCACCTTTTGAGGTCACAAGATAGCCTACACAATCACACTTAAAATCATGATATAAGTGTTAAGCATCTTATTTTAAAATTTCAAGATGCTTTAAAACTTATGTTTATCCATGGTCATCTTTGTGATTTCCATCATAGAAAGTTACCTTATCTTCATGATTTTAGACTATCATTTTAATCCTTTGGGTGACTATCCTTTCATCTTCATACCTTCACTACCTATAGCCAAAAAGGTTTTTCTTATGTTTATACCCTCCTTCATGATGCATGCTACTATTCTCATAGAATCTTCATCATGTTTAATGCAAGTGCATTAGAATTTGGTCAAGTGTCTTTCGATGAAGTGACTATGACTCTTCAGTTCGTTAGCAACTTGACTAGCATAGTTTGCATCTCCAATACATCTATACCCTCTAAAATATTTCCATTTATCTTCTTGAATACCTTTGGAAGAGTTTTAGGTTGTCATCTTGTTACATATCTTCTTAATAATTCATTTTATCCTTTTTCCTTTGAAACTTCTTTCATAGCCACTATCTATGCATTTCTCAAAACAAAACAAAGGAATCCTAGCAGTCCATTGAGCTCTTATATCTTGTATATTCTTCAAAAGAAGAGATAAATCAATGGAGATAAAGTCATAAAACTTAAAATCCTCATTGAAATTCCTGTTAGGTTGAAATTTTATATCTAAACATATTTTGGAAAGTGCCTATCTATTTTGTTACTTTTGTTATGTATTTAACTTTTAAGCTAAATGTTGTTTTGATATTCAATGTGCATGTAAGATATATACTCTTGAATTTCTGAGATATAACATTGTTATTGATAAATATATATGTATTTTCATAGATACTTGTAGATTTCCAATAGAATTCAAGGGCAACACAAAATCATTTGAAAAATCTTGATGTAATGCATAAGATTCAGAAGCTTGTCAGTACAGGCATTGTGCAAGTAAGATGATGATGAGTCATTTAATTATGGAGGAGTTTATTTTATGTAGAATTCAGTGAGGGGACATGATTTTTTAGTTTGATTTTATGTGTCTCAACCCAATTTGTATAGATCTGAGTTCAGTTTTTATTTAGTTCCTGGAAACTTTTGAGACTAATCATTTCTAATTTTGTGGTGGAAAAATTTACCCTCAAAGATGTAGGAATGTAGGTGGTTGATTTTATTCGATTTTTTTTATAACACATTGCATGATCGTATTCCTTTTTTACACTAGAAAGACTAATTATGTAATAGTAGATGATCTTGGTGCAATTGATCAGGATTTTTTATAATTTTAACATTTCAAAATTTCATAATATGATTCTAGTTTTCTCATTAGTTGACTATTGCTTATAAAAGGGTTTTGTCTAGGGTAACTATTATATATTTAGTAGCTCAAAGGAATAGGATTGTTTCTGCAGTTTTAGTTTTATACTTACAATATAGGAACACACTATTTTGATAGCTCATTTACTACCCCTACTACATCCAAAATGTATATGTTTTCTTATTGAATTGATACTTTTTCAAACTAATACAAATAAATTTTATGTTATACAGTTATTATGAAATCCCATTCCATTGATTTGAGATGATGAAATAAAATGTATTTGGCTTTTAGCCTCTAGGCCTTCAATTCTTTTGATAATTTCCATTAGTGACATATTTCTATAGTTGTGCTAACATAAAGTAAATACGATGCCTAGCTTTTAGGTTTGGGTAGTTCTAGTGTAGTTAAGTTTAAGGGAGAAAAAATATTATTCAAAAAAATGCCTCAAAGAAATGTGATCTGTGAGTGCCCTGCTAGACATACATGAAAATGTAGAAGAATAGACAAGGAAAGCAAACTATTTCAAAAAATGCCTTAGGGAAATGTGATTTCGCTCTCCTGCAAGCACTTCAAGTCATGCCTATGATGATCCAAGACTTTCCCACATCACCATAGGAATGACTTGAAGTGCTTGTGGGAGATCAATTACAAACATTGATAACTATAATCCTCAATAATCACCTAAACAAGTCCTCTAATGATGCAATAAGAATAGTGATTTCTTCTTTGACTACAATATGCAATTTGATATTAGCAATCTCCTTATCCTTTAAATCTATGATGAATATTTTCCTATCGACAAAATCTAGTGGCTCCTACACACATTTTACTTGGATGTGACTTTTATCTCCACTGGGATATCGTTGAATCAACTTCAACGGATTTAAATATTAGAAAATATTCAATATATAGTCAATGGCCTTAGAAAAACTTAACAGAATAGTAGATGGCCCTACAAAAACTTAGTGTACCCACTCTCCCACAAGCACTTCAATTCATGAATGTGGTGATGTAGTAAATCCCTACATCACCACATGCATGACTTGAAGTGCTTGCGGGAGAGCGGGATCACATTTCTTTGAGGCATTTTTTGAAACAGTTCACTTGCCTTGTCTATGCTTCCACATTTTCATGTATGTCTAGCAAGCTACTCCATAATCCAGTTTGTAGAGTAGGCATTACTCTATGATTTTATGGTTTTTGTCTTCATAAATCACAATTCTCTAAAAAGAATTTTCTATGCAATTAGTAATTTTTTAGGATTGGCATGCTAATGATTTGTGTTGCTCTGGAAAAAAATTCTCTTATAGGTTTTATAAATATTCAAGTTTCTTTTCATATTACATATTAATATGCATAAATTTTCTCTAAAATGAAAACAAGATGGTACTATTTAATGAGTTATAGAAAGTGCATTATATTATGCTAATACATGCATTTTATCATATCCAAGTGTCAAAAATGAAGCTACAAAAAGTAGTTTTATTTTTAAAGGTTATGTGTACACACACTACAATGTTCCTTTTCTTCATTAATTTTGAATCCAAAGCATCACCCTTTAGTTCAAGATTCCAAACCACCTTTGTGCTTAGGATTGGGATGCACAAGTTTGACCATTTTGGACTGCAAAACTCTATCCTAAGAAATGTTGCAAATATATGGCCTGAGAGATGTTCCCAAAGGGTTTATATATTAATTTTTGTGCTCTATTAGGTTTCATAGATTCACAAGTCCATATCATTAAATTATTTAATGATAGTAATGTTATTTCAAGGTTAATTATATTGTAAAATACATTAAGTTGTAACCCATATGGATAAATAAGGAAATAGCAGTGCTATAGACCCAAAATATGGATAATTAATTATTACCTTAATGAGGTCATGATTGCAGTAGAATATAGAGAAAATTTTAGTTACTAGCACTACTTGTGAACAGACATGTAGATATAGAGACTTACCCAAAGTGTGCAAAATATGCTTCAAGCATATGTGTCTTGCCATCAAACCTTGTAAGAAGAAAGGATCCCTTTGTCTTGATTAAGTACTTTGCCATATGTATGAACTCTTTCAAGGCTATGTATGTCTATAATCTCATTCTAGATGATGTGAACATACAAAATTATCAAAGGAAAAAAATAGTTCCCCTTATCATTTTTGTAAAAGATGTAGGATGAATTAAATGAATGTAAAAATAATATAGATTAGGTTCACTCTAACTCTAAATTGTGTAAAAATTGGCATCATCCTTCACAATCCTTTGAGGTCAAGAAAAAATTCTAGGTAAGGGTTGAGCCAAATAGTTCCCTCTCTATAGGCAGGTGTGCAAATCTCTTTCCTAGATATTATTGATCATTTATAATACTGATGTAGCTTTTGGTTATAGTAGTTGTTTTATTCATTAAGATGTGATTAATGCTCCATTTATCCCACAAAAAGGCTTTATTGTTCTTTACTAATGTTCTACCTACATATGTGGATTTTGGGAAATTAAACTAGTGTGCACCATACCTGCCATCATGGATGATAGGTTGAAGAATATTTGGGGGAAAGAGATGATAGACTATTTCATTGAGTACAAGGAAATTCAAATTTATGATCTTCATACTTTCAAACACCATTATAGTCACTTTCTTTTATGTGCAATACTTGTGTTGTTACATTGTAGTGTTATGATTTTGATACAAGATTCAGTGTTGTGTAGGACCTGCAATCTCTATCCTTTTTATACAATGTGTTTTTCATTTTTCTTGCTTAGGTTCTTTTTATCCATAACTTGGGAATGGTTTTCTCCTAGAAAATTAATTTACAAAATTTGGATCAAACTTTGTAGCTTGTTAGCTTTGATGTTTCAGGTTTCTCTACTAGATCCATCATCAAGGACTATCTTATGCAATGTTACTAAACTATTTTCATGGTATGATAGTCGATTATTTGTTTTCCATTGTACCATCTTTTGACCCTATTGGCTTGTTAATTTGACCTATATCTCTTGTTCTTGCTCAATCATTTGACCCTACTGGATTCTTGATTTTCCTTCTAATTCTTGTGGTTTCTTTTGTACATAATTTAGCTTTCTGATATGTACTTGGTTCTATATTATTCTTTCCAAAAATTTCAATTATACTTTAGCTTTACTGCATTTACTGTGTTCTTTGACCCATTCGGTTTTTATTGGGCAATACAACCAATGCTTTGGTGTAATTTTTCATTTTATTACATCCATAAGCTCTAAGTTTCAGAACATTTAAACCTAACTATAGAATTTGCATATAAGGTGTAGAATATAACTGTGAACAAATAGACACATAACATCTTGTCAATGGAATCCATTGTGTTATTCTTTCGTTAACAAAAATCACCTTTCCTAGGCCAAATACAATCGTGTATATGTTATCCTGGAGGGATGAAAATTGAAATCATATAGTCTCCTACCAAAGCAATGGGGATAGGAAAAATTATAGATAACACAAAATTTATTTGCAAATATCCTTCCCTTCACCTTCATATTGTTGGAAAAACAAGGATAGACAACTGAGAGGGGGGGTGAATCAGTTGTTACCAAAATCAAATTTATTCAACATTAATCAACCTTGAATCTCAAATATAATAATTAATAATGCAAGCATAAATCAATAACACATCAGAGACACATGAACACCAATATTTTATACGTGGAAACCCTATTAGGGGAAAAACCACAGTGGATGTTAGTCCACAAGATTATACATTGTTAGAAGTATAAGGAAGAATGAATAAGGAATGCACTTGCATTCAAGAAAAATACTCAGAGGAAGGCTCACTGCCTTACATACAATAATTTGATTAAATCCATCTGATGAGTTTTAACTAAGAAATTAGCTTCTACAAAAGCCTAATTACAGTTCCGGTTAGGCACACAGAAACTTCTACACACTCTACTCAATCTCTTTCACACTCTGCTCTGCTCCTGAATGATTTGACCTTTATTTGCACATTTACATCACTTGCACACACAAAGAACACCTTGATCACACTTCAAAATGAGTAAACAAACGCTCTTATATATCCGCCACATGGATTTACATCAACTACTCTGTCGGCCATAAATAAATAATGAATTACAACTGTCAACCTCAATACATGAATAAATATTAATGCACACCAACACAAGTTGGTCACAACATAGTGAGGACCCAAACAAACACCTTTGAACACACCAAACAATAAAATAATAATCTTCATGGATCCACAACATGATACCACTATTATGTCGGCCAAGAACATGAAAACTCGAGAACACATCGAAAAAATATTCGATCACAAAAAATATGATCAATACGAGCATACAACAATGATAGAGCATGATCTAGACTTATCCATGAAGATAACAAGTACATGTGCACTAACTGAAATTACCAGAATTTCATCCTCTACTTCCAAGAACACCTGCTACAGTAACAGAATGACTGTAGACACATAGAACTTCATAAATTCCTCAAATCTTGATGTGTACCACTGAGCCTTTCAGACAACATAATAGATAGAATTAACAACAATCCATTTAGTGTGTGCCACCAGAAACTCAACGTTCATAACTTTCCAACATTTTGACCTTCTCAGCTTCACTAGCTGCTTGCAATATATTTATTACAATTTTATCAATATCTTCGACATATACAACATTCAGAATCACCAATGATAATAGTGTTGACATCAATGACAACCACATATCAACAATGCAACCACAACATCCAAAAATCTCCCCCTATGGCATTGATGGCAACACATGATGTGAAAAATAATGCCATCAACCCAACTAGCTCTTTTCCAACAATCTCCCCCTTAGATTCTGCACTTTTTTCTTGATTCCTTCTTCTCCCATGTTTTTCACATTGTTCTTCTCCCCCTTTGACATCAATGGAAAAGGTACACATGCTTTGATCACATATTTGAATCATCTGAATACTCCCCCTGAGTAGCAGCCACCACAACATCAATCCAGAATAAGATATGACTATGAATTCATGGACTGATGGAAAAACATGCATCACTTAGTTCTGATTAGGAGGGGAAATCACCCCTAACTTGCCTCTGAGATACTCAAAATTATCCTTAGGCAATGTCTTAGTGAAGATGTCTGCAATTTTCTCCTTGGTGGGTATATACTCTAGTCTAACTTCTTTGTCACTTTATCTCTCAAGAAGTGATATTTGATGGATATATGTTTTGTCTTTGAATGCAACACAAGATTCTTGGAAATGTGTATGGCACTTGAATTGTCACAAAATATGGCAATGGGTTCTTCATAATCAATTTTGACATCTCTCAACATTTTCTTCATCCATAATACTTGAGTACAACTATTTGCAACAACAATATATTCTACCTCAGTAGTAGACAATGAAATGAAATTTTTCTTTTTGCTTAGCCAAGATACCATCTTCTTCCCTAAGAAGAATGCATCACCACTAGTACTCTTCCTATCATACACATCTTCTTCCCAATCAACATTAGTGAAAGCACTTAGGATAAGATCATCACCCCTAGGATACCAAAGACCAAGATCAACTGTCCCTTTCAGTTATCTGAAAATTATTTTCACAACAGTCACATGAGATTCTTTAGGATCAACTTGATATCTAGCAAACATGCATACAACATTCATTATATCTGGTCTGGTCTGAGTTAAATAGAGTAATCTACCAATCATTGAATTGTATCTTTTTTTATTTCCTTTAGGAGAATCATCATTTTGTGTAAGTTTGTGTCTAGTTACCATAGGTGTACCAACTGGATTTGAATCTTTCGTGCCAATAAAATTCAGTAGCTCTTTCACATACTTAGACTAAGATACAAAAATTCCATCATCTAGCTAATTAATTTTCAATCCTAAAAATAATTTCAGCTCTCCTATCATTGACATTTCAAACTCACTTTTGATTTCATCATCAAACTTCATACACAAATCATCATCACCTTCAAAAATAATGTCATCAACAAAGACTTCAATAATCAATTCTTTATTCTAATCCAACTTGAAATATAGATTGCTATCAATAGTACCTTTATTGAATCCAAGTTTCAACAAGCATTTATCCAATCTAGCATACCAAGCTCTAGGAGCTTGCTTGATTCCATATAGAGATTTCTTCAATCGACATACCATATTTTATTTGTCAGTCAATTGAAATCCATCTAGTTGTTGAACATAGACTTCTTCTTCTAGCTCACTATTTAGAAATGTTGACTTTACATCCATCTGATAGAATTTGTAATTCTTGAAAGTAGCATAAGCAAGAAATAATCTATCAACTTCAATTCTAGCAACATGGGCAAAAGTTTCTTCAAAATCAATACCTTCCATCTATGAGTACCCTTTGCAAACTAGTCTTGCTTTGCTTCTAACCACTTCACCTTGTTCATTCAGCTTATTCTGAAACACCCATTTGGTTCCAATCACATTTTTGTTCTGAGGTCTAGGAACAAGATCCCATGTATCATTTTTCTCTATTTGCATTAGTTCTTCTTTCATGGATTCCATCCAATACTCATCTATGCATGCTTCATTGATATTGCTAGGCTCGACTTTGGAAATTAGACAATATTCTTCTAAAATTCTTCTAGTTTTCACACCTTTTCTCTTATCTCCTATGATCTGACTGTCAGAGTGATTTCGCCATACATACTTGGGAGTCTTAGGATTTTTCTCTGACTTCTTGTTCTTGTGTTCTTTCTTCTGCACTTCTGCTAGTCTCTGCCTCTTGATTCACTTGGTTCTCGAAACAATTTGAAGTTGATTCTATGTCTGAAAATAATTCCCATTGTTAGCACTATCATATTGATCATCTAAATCATATCCACTACATCTGGATGGTCTACCAATATCTCCATCAACTTTGACATTTGCACTTTCAACCATTTTCTTCAACCTTTTATTAAAGCACTAGTAAGCTTTGCCTTTAGTAGAATAACCCAAAAAGATTCCTTCATCAATTCTAGCATCAAATTCGCATATATCATCATCTCTCTTGATGTAGAATTTTCTTCCAAAATTTTTGAAATACTTGACAGTAGGATTATAACCAAACCATAGCTCAAAAGGTGTCTTACCAAAATTATTGTTGACATTCACCCTGTTAATGGTATACACAATAGTACTTACAACTTCTCTCTAGTAAAAATGAGGAACATTTGCTTCCAGCATCATGGTTCTAGTAGTGTCTAGAATGGTTTTGTTCTTTCTTTCAACAAATCCATTTTGTTGAGGGTTCCAGGGAGCAGATAGTTGTCTTTGGATTCCATGCTCTTCACATAAAGAATTGAATTCCCAGGAAGTGAATTCACCACCTCTGTCTAACCTTAAGTATTTGATCTTTTGAACTATCTCATTTTCTGCCATAGCTTTGAAACTTTTGAAATTTTCTAATGCTTCATGTTTTTCTCTTAAGAAAGCAACCCATATCATTCTAGAATAATCATCAATGAGCAACATAAAATACCTTTCACCTTGTAGACTTCTGATTCTGGATGGACCACATAAATTAGTATGTATCAAATCTAGTACTCCATTAGAGCTATATTTTTTTCTTCATAAATAATTTCTTGTTTCCTTTCCCATATGACATTCCTTGCACATAGTGTTAGTAGGCTTCAGTAACTTAGAAAGATCTTTGACTACTTTAGTAGAGCTTATCTTGACAATGCTATCAAATTTCACATGACACAACCTCCTATGCCATAACCAACTTGCATCAATATGAGCAATTAAAAAAATCTCACTAGCAACACTCAAATGAAAGATATTACCTTTTGTCTTTGTTCCTAAAGCAATCAAATTTCCAAAACTTCCCCTTATTTTGCACTTACCATCCTTGAATTGAAGATTGTAACCCTTGTCTACCATTTTTCCAACACTTAACAAGTTATACTTTAAGCCTTCTACATAAAGAACATTATCAGTATTCTACTTACCACCAAAAGAAATAGTGCCTCTATCATGAATCACACCAGAAGTGTTGTCTCCAAATATTACAACACCACCATCATAGTCTTCCAAGCTTACAAACTTTATTTTTTCACCAGTCATATGATGTGAGCATTTTCTGTCAATTACCCACTCATCCTTTTCTTCAAGTTTTACTACAAGAGCTTTCTCAACATTCACATTACTAGCAGATTCTATGGACACCTGGCCATTTTATTTGATAGCAATGAATACCCATTCATCTTCATTTCTAGTTTCTTTATCAGATTCTTCATCAGTTACACCTTCTTCAACATAATAGCATTTCCTTTGAAATCTAGTCTTCTCAGGTTTGTACTTAGAAACTCTTCCAGGACATCTAGATACAAAATGACCTATTTTACTGTAAGAAAAAAAATTGATAGGTAACTTTCCTTTGTACTTACCATGACCTCTGGCTTCTCTTTTCACAATCAATGCTTCCAATTATTCTAATTATTTTTCTTCATCTTCAACCTTTTTCATCTCATCTTCATATTTGAATGTCCTTTTGGAACTCTCTCCTAGATTGTATCTCTGTTGGTTTTTTCTAGATATAGTAGCTTTGAATGCAGACTCGGTCTTAGGAGTAGATTCACCAAATTCACTTAACTCAAAGGTAGAAATTTTTCCAATCAGTATGTCTCTTGTCACATGTGTCACTGTTCTGAGTTTGTCAATAGCATGAGCTCTTGTTTTGTAGGAGGGAGGCACAGATCTAAGTATCTTATCCATAATTTCTTCTCCATCCAAGGTTCCACCAGCACATCTAATACTCATCTGATACTAGTTGTTGGAAAAATAAGGATAAACAAATGAGAGGGGGGGTGAATCAGTTGTTACCAAAAATAAAAATTATTCAACATTAATCAACCTTGAATCTCATATCTGATAATTAACAGTGCAAGCATAAATCAATAACACATCAAATACACATGAACACCAAGATTTTATATGTGGAAACCCTATTAGGGGAAAAACCATGGTGGATGTTAGTCCACAAGATTATACTCTGTTAGAAGTATAATGAAGAATGAATAAGGAATGCACTTACATTCATGCACACTGATCAGAGGAAGGCTCAATGCCTTACATACAATAATTTGATTAAATCCATTTGATGAGTTTGAACTAAGAAATTAGCTTCTACAAAATCCCAATTACAGTTTTGGTTAGGCACACAAAAACTTCTACACACTCTTCCACACTCTACTCAATCTCTTTCACAATTTGCTTTGCTCTTGAATGATTTGACGTTTATTCGCACATGTACATCACTTGCACAAACTGAGCACAGCTTGAGTGCACTTAAAAATGAGTAAACAATTGCTCTTATATATCTTCCACATGGATTTACATCAACTACTTTGTCGACCATAAATAAATAATGAATTACAACTACCAGCCTCAATACATTAATAAATCTTAATGTGCACCAAAAAAAGTTGGTCACAACATAGTGAGGACCCAAACAAACACCTTTGAACATGCCAAACAATAAAATATTAATCTTCATGGATCCACAACACACTACCACCATTATGTCAGCCAATAACATGGAAAATCGAGCACACATTGGAAAAATCTTTGATCACGAACACTCTGATCAATGTAGACGTACAACAAGGACATAGCATGATCTATAATTATCCATGAACATCATAGGTACATGTGCAACAATTGAAATTACCAGAATTTCATCCTCTTCTTCCATGAACACCTACTAGAGTAACAAAATGACTGTAGACACATAGAAGTTCATAACTTCCTCAAATCTTGATGTGTACCACTGATACTTTCAAACAACATACTAGATAGACTTAATAGCAACCCCTTTAGTGTGCACCACTAGAAACTCAATGTTCACAACTTTCCAACATTCTGACCTTCTTAGCTTCACTAGTTGCCTACAATAGATTTATTACAATTTTCTCAATATCTTCGACATATACAACCTTCAGAATCACCAATGCTAATATTGTTGACATCAATGACAACCACATATCAGAAATGCAACAAAAAAATCCAACACATATCTATCCTCCATTAGACATAGGCTTGCTAATTTTGGATTCCATCCACTTGTCATGTCCTGCTATCCTTTATCTATAAAGCTAAGTTTTGGATAGAAAATATTATATGAAATCTAAAAATAAGTTTGGAAAATTTATCAAAGACCCAAGGGCTACTCAACAACTGATATGATCCACAGGGTGATTTATTAGAGACATAGGAATACAAGATTTACTATCTCGTTGGTGGTTGTAGACCCTAGGGAAAAGGATATACTTAGACCATAATTCCATGCTATGAGGAATTTCAAGAGGGAAAAGAAAAAGGGTAACAACTAGTAATGGGTGTGATTTTGCCTCTCAATTAGTCTTTTGGAACTCATTTCATAGTTTTTTTGTGTCTCAAATTAATATCATCCATAATATGTCTAAGGGAATGTTGGAATCAAGGTACACTGAGAGGTGAATTAGTGTTCAACAAAATTTAATTTTATTGATCTGATCCTTAAAGCACTTATAACATTCATCCAAAAGAAATATGCATGAACATAAAGAAAAAAACCACGACACCCTAACACAAGGATTTTTATGTGGAAACCCTGTTAGGGGAAATACCATGGTGGAAGGCCAATTCACAATATGAGTATACTCATAAATAAGTGTTTACAATATGGCAATGCACTTGCATTCAAGCCCACTACCTAGAGCTCACTACTTAGAGATGAAGACTCACTATCTGACAAAATATTTAGATTAAATCCATCTAAGAGATTTGAACTAAGAGATTAGTAACTACAAATGCATGATTACAGTTTTGATTAAGCTCATCAATTGAATTCTTGACCTTATGTCTGATTATGCTCTTTTTCTCTGCTCTACTTTGATTCACAACAAAAATCCTTTATGCACAAGGGAAACTGTGCATTATCACTCTTCTTCTCTTCTAATATTCACAACTCACACAAACACACTTTGTATCTATATCAAAATGGTATAATCGATCACTTATATATATATGCGACTAAATATTTAATCTACCATATGTCGGCTTTGGAAAGATGTGAATTTTTTACAAACTGTCTACTCAATCCATGGATAATTCTCAATGTGCACCAACCAAAGTTGGCTACAACATAGTGATCATCAACATTAACATACTCAAACACAAAAAAACCTAGAAAATTACTCCTTAAATATCCACAACGATTACATTCACCAAGTCGGCCTTTATGCATTGTTAAATAAAGAATTAATCAATTGAATATTCTATCTTGCACCCAGATTGATACAAGGCTCTAAGATTCGAGAGTAACAAATATCATACAACAAACAATCTTCCCTGAGATACGCAACTCAAAATGATAACATAAAATTCACATATGAATCGATTAACACAGTTTTGTCGGATGCTTTGTACGCTTGCTAGTTAATCACAAAACTTTGATCTGACTTCCGGTATGATCAAATGATGTCGTGTGGATCAAATAACTGACTAGGGTTGCCATCAATGAAAAAACCAAATGAAATTTGTAGTGTCTCTTGCCAACAATCTCCCCCTTTGGCATTGATGGCAACACTTAGCGAAAAATGACTAAGTGTCAGATCAGTACCATGAATTACACTACCAACCTTCAAAAATTCAAAACATAGCTCCCCTTGAGACATTTTTCACTATCCCATTATCACCTTTTGACATCAATGGAAAAGGCAGGAATCCACATGCCAAAAATAAAAAAGGATTGCTATGAAAAAACTGCATATGTACAAACAAGCTTCTACAAATTACAAAGACTTGAATAGATCTTCAAAATTGTTCTTCAAAAAGTTCAAACTCATGTCCCAAACCTTCTTGAGACTCTTCAAAATAACCATGTGACCATAGAGTAAATAAGATTGCATTTCTACAATTTCAAGGTTTGCTGGATCACTAAACGCCATAACATATTTTGCTTCCTTCAATGCACTCAACATTGTTTCCATCTTCAAACCAATTAGGCCTCTAAGCTCACATGCTCTTTCCACAATTATTTCTCTGATCTCTACATTAGATTCAGTCTCTTCATCTTCAGAAATAACAATATGAACTATTTTTCTTTTGTCTTTCTTCCTTTTACCTTCTCTACTAGATGACTTCACTTGAGGTTTCACAGGAATTGATTTCTTTGCCAGAACAGATGGAAGAGTAGAGTTTCTTGTAGATCTAGTTCGGGTACATGATACTACCAGACTAGCAGTTTCAGTTCTAGCTAGCTCTCCTACTTCAGCTCGTTCTCTCTTTCTCCTAGCTTCTCTCACGACTTTTGCAAATATCCCCATGCTCTCTGCAAAGGCTTCCTCTTCTGACTATCATAGGATTTCTCAGCTGATTGTGCACCCTTATATCCTTTTCTACATAAGTACCAATTCTTTCTTCAGACGAATCCTGAGGTTTCCTCAACCAATGTTCAGTATACATTTCCAAAATATGTTATTCGACTTCATAGCCCATTGTCATTATCAACACTATTCTAGGATCTACATCTTCCATCAAGCATTGATCAATATCAACCATAAACTAGATAGTGTCTTTATATGTCTCCATAATATACTTAGGAATTCTATCTCTTAATTGCATCCCATTCTAAAAAAAATTGAAATAACCCCAGATAGCAGTATTCCTTGTTTTTCTATCACCAATTTTGTGTAAGATATCTCTAATTTGAGCAGCTACAAGATTATTACCTTGTCATTGAACTTATCCAAATCCCATAACTTCTTTCAGAAAGTAACAAAACAAACACATCAACAGATTACCATATTTGAAATAATTTTTCTTATTTTTCTTGATTTTGCCAAGATTTTCCATCAACTGACTTGTGAGAAACTCACATAGATCATACTTTGCATTCTCCTTCACCATCTGATATGCTACATAGATAGCTGTGTTGGATACAAAATTATCTCAGTTGGAATGATATATTTTGTAACCAATGACCATAGAGGAAAATATGACATCCACATCAACAATATCATCAATTTCCATGGCTCTTTTATCAGACACTCAACTGGTTGCATCCGTAACAGTGTAATTCTTCATGAACTTCAAGATCAGTAATCCACCAAAGGAATTTAAACCAGTAACAACACTTATGGATTCTTTTGTAATCTTAAAGTGTTGAATCAACCACATAAATTCAGCATGAACTCGGCTTAGAATATACTGGATCCACTCGCTTTCTTCAAAAACTGGAAATTTCACAATTTGCGTGAATTTCTTCTCCTCTAGGGTTTTGAGTTCAGGTTTAACACAAAAATCCTCTCCTATAATGTGAATTTTATAAAATTCAATAACTGTGAGCTCCCTAATTCCTCAATGCTTGCATGAACATATGCCCTAATATCTTCAGTATGAAAAACGTCGTACAAAACAAATTGAGTAGCCGCTCTGTCTCAATATATTTGGAAGGATGCCACTTGAATTTTGGATGGGGTCTATCCTTGATATCAACTACCAATTGAGTAGCCATTTTCAAAAATTCACATGTTTTCCCGATAAATGCCTTTTCACTAGATTAGGGTTTGATCACCGAATCGCCTTGACATCGAATCTTCGACAAATTTCGCCAAATTTTGCTTCTTAGCTCTCCAAACTTCTTCTTGTGAAAATGAAAAGTGACAATTGAAAAATACAAATGAACTCTTTATCATTCGCACACCTAACCTTTTGTCGTAATAAATGATTTTTCCCTAACTTATTTGGATACCCTGTTTCCATGCTCTATGAAGGATAACTCTTCTACGAACCTACAATTCTACACAAATACTTTCTCCAACTATTTCAAAAGTATCTATAGATCATCAATGCAATCATTACACTCATCCACATCTCGATACCAACTTCAGACAAGGGGTTTAATGAATTTTTTTGAAAACTCCCCCTAGGCCAGAGGCCATGAACTAATTCCCGGATGAATTACCAGAACCAGATTTTGGTGCTAGCTGAATTTTTGCAACAGAGGGAATATTCTTTACTCATGTATTCTTCATTTGATTCATGATCTCACCTATAGTGTCTTTCTCTTTCCCCTTTTCATTCTTCTGCATGTTTCTCCTTTGATTTACCAGACCTTTTCTGCTTCTACAAAATCTAGAAATGTGACCGGATTTGTTGCAATTGTAGCACACCACAGTTCTTTGTCCAGACCAGTTGTTCCATTGTTTTTCTCTTGATCTACACTAGTTATCAATATGGCCAAATCTATTACATGCATAACATCTAGCATCTCTTTAGGAGTTTTTCATCATATTTTTGCATTCATTTGACTTATGGCCATGCTTGTTGCAATTGAAACACTGACTAGAAAATGTTGGACCACTTGATTTCATTCTACTTCTACATTGAGTAGCCATGTGTCCAAATTTATTGCAACTAAAACAATAACCATTGAACCTTTGAGCATTAGGTTGTCTTACCAGATACTTTCCAGATTTGTTCATCTGATTTCCTTGCCTAAATCTCCTTTGTCTAGAATTCCTTTGTCCAGATTTTGAGCTTTCTCCTTCCTCATATCCAAGACCTCTCTTGTCACCATCGGTCCTCTAAATTTTAATCAATTCATCAAGCTTAGCTGAGATAATCTTAAACTTCTCCTTGTACTCATTTGCAGTAGAAAGTTCATCTATGAGGGTAACAATCTATCTTTCAAGTTCTCCTTCACTGTCTTTGGATTGCTACAATTCAAGCGCCAAATTAATGAATCCATCATTAATTATGTTGCATTCTTCAGATTTCTCTTTCAATGACTGAGTAGGGTTCTCTTCATTTTTCTTTCTATCTTCAATCTCCCTAGTCATCCTAATCATAATAGATTACATCTCATTCTTTAGGATGGTATTATCTCTGGTAAGATTTTCACATTCTTTTGTCTTTTCCTTTAGAGCTTGACTCTGTTGTTCATCTTCCATGCTTTTACTGTCATTCTGCTTAATCTAATCACATAGTTCCTCTATTTTATCCCTGGACTTATTGATTTTATCTTTTAATGACAATGAATTTCTCAGCATCCATGAGGTTTTCTTACAATTTCTGAACTTCAAATTTTGACTGATTAAGATCATCTAGGGCCACCAAAAGTTGGTGTTGAAGACTACTTGAATCCATTGAATTACTTTCTTGGATCTTCCCCAAGATTTTAAAATTCTTCCAAGAAACTTAGCTCTGATACCAATTGTTGGAATCAAGGTACACTAAGAGGCGGGGGTGAATCATTTTTCAACAAAATATAATATTATTGATCTGATCCTTAAAGCACTTATAACATTCATCCAAAAGAAATATGCATGAACATAATGAAAACAACCAGAACACCATAACACAAGGATTTTTATGTGGAAACCTTGTTATGGGAAAAACCATGGTGGAAAGCCAATCCACAATATGAGTATACTCATAAATAAGTGTTTACAATATGGGAATGCACTTGCATTTAGGTGGACTTACTAGAGCTCACTACTCAGAGATGAAGAATCACTGTCTTACAAAAGATTCAGATTAAATCCATCTAAGGGATTTGAACTAAGAGATTAGCATCTAAAAATTCCTGATTACAGTTCTGATTAAGCTCATCAATCAAATTCTTGACTATCTAATTCTGCTCTTCTACTCTACTTTTCTCTACTCTGATTCACAACATAAATCCTTTATGCACAAGTGAAATTGTGCATTATTGCTCTTCTTCTCTTCTGATATTCACAACTCGCACCAACACACTTTTCATCTATATCAAAATGATATAATCGATCACTTATATATATTTGTGACTAAAGATTTAATCACCCATATGTCAGCTCCAACAAGATGTGAAAACTTTTACAAACTGACAGCTCAATCCATGGATAATTCTCAATGTTCACCAACCAAAGTCAGCTACAACATAGTGATAATCAAAATTAACATACTCTAACACAAAAACACTTCAAAAATTACTCCTCAAATATCTGCAATGACTACATTCACCAAGTCAGCCTTTATGCACTATTAAATAGATAATTAATTAACTGGATCTTCTATCTTGCACACGGATCGATACGAGGCTCTAAGATTCATGAGAAATATAGAGCATACACCAAACAATCTTCCTTGAGATATGCAACTCAAAATGATAACAAAAAATTTGCATATGAATTGATTAACACAGTTTTGTCAGATGCTCTATACGCTTGCCAGTTAACCACAAAACTTTGAATCTGACTTTCAGTATGATCAAATGGTGTCATGTGGATCGAATCACTAACTAGGGTTTCCATCAATGACAACACCAAATTAAATTTATATTTTCTCTTTCCAACAGGGAAATGGTTTTATCTCCAATGAAAAATATCATCGTGGATGATATATCAAGTGGCTTGGATAGCTCCATTACATTTCAGATTGTGGAGTTCCTTCAACACTTTTCCCACATTATGAAGGAAACTATATTAATTTCACTCCTCCAACTGGCACTTGAGACATTTAATATCTTTGACAACATAATCTTAATTTCAGAAGGGAAAATAGTGTACCATGGGCCCCATGATCATGCACTAGAGTTATTTGAGAAATGTGGCTTCGAGTGCCCTTAATGCAAGGACACTACAAATTTTCTCCAAGAGGTAAATATATATCCATCTACATGCTAGTTTCATGATTTTGACATCATACCAGTTAATGAAATCTATTTGTATGAAACTGTGGGTTACCTCTCGAAAGGGTCAATAATAGTATTGGTACAATAGGGAAAAGCCATATGTATACTTTACAATAGAGTAGTTTTCTCAGAGATTTAGGCAATTTCATGTTTGGCATGGGTTGTCAAAAGAATTGTTGAAACCTTACGATAAGTCCAAAAGCTACAAGGATGCTTTGTCTTTCAACAAATAATCATATAGGAAATGGGAGTTGTTTAAGACATTTTTTGATTGAGAATGGCTACTTATGAAGTGAAACTCATTTCATTTTGTGCATTGTAACTCAGATTTTTAGTCTTGTGACTAAAAATAAAAATTGTAATTCTTTATTTCTAAGCATTTTTCAAGAAAGATAGATATCTTGGACTTGTGCAAGGTATAACAACACCTTTCTTTTAATAAAGTTCAATTATTTTTCCTTCTTAATGGTTTTCTTATTGTGTGCAATTGATGGTTGATGTGTATTTCTATGTTTTATGTTTAAATCCTCAAATATCAGTCAATTAAAATGACTAAATATACTACTAATTGACATCAATGAATAATTAAATTGACTAAATATACTACCAATTGATAGAAATTAGTGAACAATAAATAAATATGACTAAATATATGACCAATGAAATAAGTGAATAAAAATGACTAAATATACTACCTAATTGATCAAAATGATGATTAAAATTAATGGCTAAATACACTACCAATGGACAGAAATTACTGAATAAAAATGACTAAATTAGTGACTAAATATATCAGTGAAAAAAAATGACTAAATAAGTGACTATATTACAACAATCAATGGCTAAATCAATGACTAAATATACTACCAAAGCGATCAATAAAAATAACTAATAAATGAATAAAAATGGTTTAGACATCAATTTTGTCACATTATAAATGATTGGAAATAAACTACTAATGGTCACATAACCATGTTTAGTCATTTATAAGTAGTTTTTAGTAGCTTTTCAATCATATATTGCTGTTTCTGTACTAGTGGTGGGTTGAATTCCCTTTCTTGAATTTAGCATTTCACCCCTTCATGAATGAAATAGCTTCTCAGCTTGGTAAGGTTTCATGGTGCAAAAAAAATACTGATAAGTGGTCTAGCTTACATGTCCAAACCTAGGCCTACATTAGAATGGACCTTAACCAACCCCTTCCAGAGTCCATCAAAATTGTAGGTCCAGGTTTTGAGTTTGACCAGCATATTTCCTACCTCAATAAACTAATGCATGTTTTTATTATCATTAGGAAAGTCATCTTATCCATGATTTTCCTTTTCTTAAGCCACATTATGTGAATTCATCTTCCAATGACCCTCGCCCTACCAACCTATCTTCTTCTCTTGATTCCATCAAACCCCTTTTTGTCCCTAAATCATCTTCTCCAACATCCTTCCCTCCTCACCCTCCTCTTGTTGGCATTTTGGTTGTCATTGATGTCAAAAAGAGTATTAGAGACCAAATTCATAAAAAAAAAATTGAGAGCTTCTTAGAAACATAGGTTGGAGGTCCAGAGGGTGAAGAATGTTCTCAGAATGGATTTAATACTAATCTTGTGTGTTGTTAGAGTTTATCAGTTAAACCCTAGGGTTCTACAACCATGGTGATAAAAAAAAATTATATTTTGTTGTTGACTTATTATTGTAGCTTGCAGGTAGCTTAAGTAACCACTTAAGTATTTGAAGTCATGTGGGGAACCAACCACTTCACCTAGCTAGTATTGACTCGACAAATATTCAGCTACCATAATATTTCCTAAGTTGTAAATGAATTATTTGTTTGTGTGTTCATTTTGAGGAGACTACATCACGCTGAGAGGAGAAGATTTTGTGTCCCCTCGAAGTAGCGATGATGCGTGGTCAAAAAAAGTGATCAAGCCTTGAAGATCAAATGGCTATTGATAAGGTTCCTTGTATCACAAAAATTTCTTTCAAGCTAGCTTATAGTTCATCAATGTGTGATGGAGGTTAATCAATGATGGCGATCAAAATGTCTAGCAGTGCTCGCTAGCCTATGGAATCTATGGTGGGACCCTGTATATGCCTCATGGGGGTGTGGGGAATGGTGGTGATAAAAAAAAAAATTGATTGGATGGTGCACAAAGTAAGTAGTGGGTCCTAATGATGTGAGAAAGGAAGGTGGTAGAATATTATTGTAACATTGGGTGTTAGTGCATCACACTTATACATCTTCGAGATATGAAGCCTTCAACGATGAGTGGTGAACATAAGAAGGAAGTGGAAGGTGATGTCAAGGTGGACATATGGAAATTTCCCACCAACCTACTAATATTTTTTGGGCCCATGCTTTCAGCCTGTGGTATAGTGAGGGATGGTGTAGATTGGTTGGTGACTGATCCAATGGTGATCATTGAATGTCTTCACATTGCAAAAATAAAAAAATTCTTAAGTGAAGTTGTGATGTGTGATGACCATAAGATGAACGAGATCAAAGGTTAAAATTCAATGGAGGAAGATCGAATGGTGGTTGTTGCATCAATTCACATTGATCTTGTGAATTGAATCATTGGTGAACTGTAGCGATATGCGATGGTCATGAAAGACAAGATCAATGATGGAGATTTAAAGACTGATTATCTAACAGTCAAGTTTTAAAGGTATAATGATGAATGAAGGATGCTAGATCATGGTGTGAAAGAGAAGATCGAAGATCTAGATTCAAAGATGAAGATACTCAATGGTCAAATCCATGTAAACAAGGTTTTCAAATGGTAGACAATACAATAATTGAATTTAATTGGTCTACCTACTCCAGTGACCAATTTGGCGAAGATTTGATCTCCAGGTCAGTGACATAGATCACCATATAGATAGAGATCAAAATCAGATTGAATAAACAAAGGAATGAATTAAATGCATATCTGATTCTAGGGTTTGAAAAAGAGCCAATTTGGGAAAAATTTCTCTAATAGAATTAAATAATTGTGTGGATCAATGTAGAGGAATGGAAATGAGGAATATCTTCTCAAAAACCCTACTAAATATCTATTCTAAATATGAGTCACTTGAGGCATTGATTGATTGACATGATGGACAAATGGCTTCTTGAAGAAGATAGAAAAAACCTTAATAGAAGCTTCTAGTTGATCTAGATAGTGATGTGCCACACATCTCGAGGAAGGAATTATAGATCGATGGAGTCAAGGAAAGAGAAGACTTTATGTAGTAACAAGAAGAGTAGAATAGAGTTATGTATTACTGAGGATGAGGTAGAAGGTGTTGAGTATGTAGATGAAGAGTGTATGAAGCAGACATAGTGTGTAGAGCTAAGTTGTAGATAGTGAATGCACTAAGAAATAATAAGTAATGCCCAAAATAAAAATCAAAGATTCTAATCTCAGTTATCATTTAGTGAGTAGAACTAAAAATATCTTATCTTGCTACACTTGAAAAGTCAAACCCCTTGATCATTTTTTTCCTGTTGGTTTGGGTTCTACTCATTCAATCTGGTGCATTACAAAAAGGGGATTTTTTGTTGAGTAAGAAATAGATGTAGATTAAGTAAGGTGCAGAGCATAAAGAAAGAGGTGTAGATTAGAGTTGTAAGAGATTGCAACAAGGGATTATGTAGTTGCAAATAGTTTCAAGATTGAATTGTAATCAATTGTAATATCTTGTATTGTAAATCTGATTAGTGGGTGCCATTAGATATCTAGGTAGGTGCTTAGATTAGGGAGTGGGTGCTCCTAAAACTAGGGGATTGGTGTCTCCTTAGGGTTGGTACACTTAAAGAATTGTAATTGACATTGGATTACAAGGTTGGATTAGGATAGTGGTGTTGGAGTGAAAAGACACTAAGAGGGGGGGGGTTAATCAATGTTTTTAACCATTTTGACAAATTTTACTAAAACTGAAATAAACCAAGTGTATGCTCTCATTTATCAATGATAAACTCATTCATGTATTGAATGCAATCACATAAATTGAAATGAGAATAGTGAAACATATCATTTTAAAGCATTAAAGCACTGAAACAAATGAACCAAAGATACTCAAATAGACACAAGATATGCCAAGTGGAAAACCCTCTTGGGGTAGAAAAACCACTCCTTAAACTATTGCCTTTTTTAGGATTTCATTTCAATAATCATTTTTGACAATGCCTCATAGGCTGATTTCTGAGCACCGACTCAAGGAGCACCAACCCCTCTTTTTAGAGACACAAATCTCAAGGAGAACCAACCCCTTTTTTGTTTTTTGTAAAACATACAATGATACAGAGGATCTCTTTGTTTCCCCGATTTCAGTCAAGTGCCTCTTGATAGACAATGTATACAATTCTCAAATGTCAATAATGACACTTCAGAATTCCACCCATTGTCAAGCCTTAAGACAACTTGAGGAAAATTTTCATAAAGTTTTCTTTCTCAATACAACTTCTCATCAATACATTTTTAGTGATATGTTCTCACTTTGTTTTTCACACACTGTTACATACATTTTCCATGGTTTTTTTCAAAACAGTTAACTCTCTATTTTTCAATTTTTATAGCAAAAAAAATAATATCCCTATATCTCATTCAATTTTCATAGTACTGCACTACTTTTTTCTCTTTTTGATTTTTAGAGATATTAAAGCCCTAATCTCTCTTTTTTCTCCAATTTATAGATTTCATCATTACACACTATTTTTGGTTACAACAGAATCTTGCATTTTTAAAAATGAAATAGAGGTGATGATCAGGTTACCAACTTCTAGTTGAGCAACCTTGCCAGGTATTGCCAAGTTTTTTAAAAGAAAGATCAACATTTCTATTTCTTCTGACAGGATAAACAAGTAGCATGCAATTAGAGAAATGTGGCTGAACCATATCCCGTCGAGCAGCCTGCATAGGCAGAGCTTAATGAAACAGCATCAAGGCATGCATATTATTCATAAATAATAACCACTGAAACTGTTGCAAAGCAAGGTAACCAAATTCACATTGTAGTGAAATCGAAAAACAAGAAACCCCATAATAATGCATCCAAGAGTAGTTGCAAATGAACCTAGGTAAGAAACTGAAGAGATTCAAAGATTTCATTATTATCCACAAGCCAAAAACCATGACCCATACAACTAATATGATAACCTTTGAAAAAACGCAGTCAAGATTTAGGGTAATCATTTCAGATCTGACCATGAAAAGAATAGAACATTTTTTTACCTTCCATTTAGAAAAGAACACTTATCTCTTATTAACCTTGCCAGAGAAGTAATGGATTTGCAAAGCAGACAAAAAGATGAATACCTGTGAAGACCAAAAGAGAATGTCATGCTCATTGTTACCAGACCAACAGTGAGAGAAACAACTAAGAATCCTTCCAATCTCAAGCCTTCACCCAATGACAGGAAGCTGACACAACCATCGACCATTGTAATGGTATTCCAACATTCCCCATACGCTTTCCAAGGTCAGAAATCCAACAACATACACAGTGAAATGGTTGTGAGAAAATCTCAATGGTGGCAACTAGAATAGGGTTCCAAACCCTCGAACAAATGAAGCAAAATATTGACCTAAAATTACTTAGACAAACAAAAGATATCCTTTACCAAGTATGATAAAATTTGAAGTCCGAAAGGACTGTCATAGTAAATCAAAAACTCATAATGTCCTTTGAAATCTGTGGACTGAACGAAGACTTGCATGCTGACCAACATTATTACTATTTTCCAATTATTGTCAAAGTGATAATATCGACCAAATGATGCTTTGAATAATTTGACATGACCACCTTACATATCAAATGCCGATTTCCTAAGGCATGTTTGATTCCAAATAATCAAAGCCAAGTCACATCCAATGTGACATAAAAAATAATCAAAAACTTTATACCTGTTGTTAGCCTTAAGGCCTAGAATAATTATCAACCATTAGACCTGATTCTAATGCCAATAAAAGATCAATTTGAATACCTTTACCCAAGGTCGATTTCCACCTTGTAATGTCACTGATCAAAAAAATAAATCCACCATTAAAATTCCATATATACTCAAAGAATCCAAAGCCTTGTGAAGTGTAATAAAGGATAATTTCTTGCAGAGTTCACAATGCCAAATACCATAATCCAAATGCAGAAGAATCAACAATGTGTTCCTTAAAGCCCGAATGCACTAAATGAGGACAAAGAAATACAACTCTGAAGAAGATCAAAAAACCATTAACCATTTCATGATGCTAGAAACTGATTAGGCCAAAACATATCAACCTGTAGAACACTGAACAACCAATATCATATAAGCAAGTGAATCACTGAAGCATAGATTGTCGAAACAAAAACATGTCACCTGATTAATGGAACATAACCCTTTAACCAAAATTCCTTAACCGAGATCTAAACATGGAGTTAAGAGATCAGTACCAACACAGAAAATATCATGAATGAAGTAGATATGCCAATCAGAAATGAAGCATATCAACTGAGTAAACAACCACCAAGATGCTAGAGTGTAACACATATTGTCATCAAGGACAAATTAGCACAAGAGAGATTCAACAAGTGGCTCCTAGTATCATTTCTCATAGTGGTTTCTCCCATCTTGGGTTTTCCACATACATTCTATGTTATGTGTTGATCTTTCATGTGCTTTTGGTTATCATATATTTTCATGTTATAATCTACACATTTAGGTTTAAGGGTTGTGTTAACACTAAGGTTAAGAAGGATAATTTTTTTTGAATCTACTAATTCACTCCCCCTCCTAGTAGATTGTTTTTTTTCCAAAAATTGGTATTAGAGCCCTAGGTTCCCTAGGAGAAGCTTAATCAACTCGAGTAGATTCTTGGAATTGTGAATACAATGGCCAGTCAAGAAAATTATTCCACAAACAAGCCACCCCGTTTCACTGGAACTGATTATACTTGTTGGATCTCATTGTTGGATAAATACTTGTATCTTTATATTTTGATGTGTGGATGTCTATTGTGAATGGATACATATAGCTAGCTGCACTTCCTACTGATGTAACAAGAAAAAGGGATTATGAAAAAAATGAAAATGATGGGTTTTCCATTATGAATAGTTTGACTAGATCTATGCACAACAAGGTTATGCATTGTAAGAATTCACAAGATGTCTAGGATACATTGAAAAATATCTATGAAGGATATGACAAGGTAAAATTGGCCAAATTTCAAGGCCTAAAGATGATAGAGGAAGAGAAGATTGCAGACTATCTTTTGAGAGTTAATGATATAATGAACTCCATTAGAGGGTATGGAGAAGAAGTGAAATAATATGTCATTGTGCTAAAATTTCTAAGGTCAATGACATACAAGTATGACTCTATGATCTCAACAATAGAGGAAGGAAGAGAAATAGATAGAATTACTCTAAATGAGCTACATGGTATATTCACTGCTATGAGATGAGAATGGGAGATGATGAACCATCTAGAAAATAAGTTTCCTTCAAGATTACCAACAACGTGATGGATGAAGCACCTAAGAAATACAATACTAATTTAAGCACATCTAAGAATAATGAGACTAGTGAGGAAGAAGAAAACTTCATCAAGATATTGAGAAGAGGATCCGAAAAGTACAAAGGTAAGCTTCCCTTTAAGTTCTTTTAATGTGGTAAAGTAGGTCATTTTTTTGCTAAATGTCCCTAGAAAAGGAAAGGGAGCATTAAGCAATAGGATGGCGATAAAATGAAGAAGCCCTACTACCCCAAGAGAAGGGGTGTTTAGAAAAGAAGAAAAGTCTATATATTCAAGAGGACAATGATATTTCATATAACAGTAATAGCTCAAATGATGAGAAATATTGTGACTTTATTGCAAAAGATAATGAATTCCTTTTTATGGAACAAGAGTTTGAGGAACATAAGAGTGAAAAGGTTGAATATATTGGTGAAGTAGGTGAAGAAGGAGAGGTTAAATTGGAAGGAGAAATCATTTGTGCCCTAGATGAGATATATGATCTCAGAGATGATATTGATTTGCTGAAAAAGGAGAAATTAAAGAAAAATAAACTTGGAAAATAAGATTCAGATAAAATGAGAGAGGATCTTGAGGGATCTAATTAGATGATACTAGGTCTGAAAATTCAATTGGAGGATGCCAAAAGAATGGAAGAAGTAATGAAAGCAAAGTTAAAATCTGAAATGGATTGATGCATAAAGCTTGAGGCAGAAATTGTTGCTTTAAGAAATGATTTGGAGAAAGATAAGGAGCATGTTGAAAAAGGTTTGAAGCTAAAAGGTGGTTCCAAAATTCTAGATGAATTGTTGAGCACGTAATATCCAGCCAACAAAGAAAAATCAGGCCTGGGATTGGAAAAAGGAAAGAGTTCCTTTAGTGATGCTTCTACCAAATTATATGAATGATTTAGGACATGAGAAAAATATGAATCTATTAATGAAAGTGATTGCAAAGGAAGTGATCTCAAAGAAAAATCTTTAGAAGTTGAGAAAACCAAGGAAGAAAAGAAGCCTGTTGTAGACAAGAAGGTTAAAAAATCTACTCCAAATCATCAGAAGACAAGGGAAAATCTTAGAAGGACTGATGTTGATGGATTTACAAGAGTTCATTATCCAAGGAGGCCAAGACAAAAAAGATCACCTCATCCATCTCAAAAAAATGTTATGATTAGGTATTCTTCATATTTCTATGGATATTGCTATACATGTAATTAACTTGGTCATAGAGCTAGAGAATGCAGAGTAATTCCTAAGAGGAGTAAAAACTTTGAAAGAAAAAATCTATTTTCTCATTTAGTGGATATGAATTAGTCTATTATAATTTTAATAACTTTTGTCATATAGCTAAAAATTGTAGAAAAAAACTTACAAGACCAAATGTTAAGACTAAGAAAATAAAAGATCTAAGTCTTAATTCAAACAAAGAATTTGAAAAAAAGAAGGAGAAGGTGAAAAAGAATGAAAATGAATCTAAAAAGGTGTCGAAAGAAAAAAGAGAAAGTTCCACACAATCAATGATTGCATAGAAAACATCGCATGCCAAGAAGAAAAAATTATGGGTGATAGATAGTGGTTGCTCCAAGCACATGGCTAAAGACAAAATAAAATTCATCAAACTCAAGAAATTTAATGGAGGATATGTGAGTTTGGGTGATAATAGTGTAGATAAGATATGTGGTAAAGGAATCTTGAGCCTAGATGGTAAAAACCCCACTAAAGATGTTTTATATGTGGAAGGATTGAAACACAACCTATTAAGTGTAAGTCTAATGTGTGAAAATGGTTATACAATCACATTTGATTCTAAAGGTTGCAAAATCAAAAAGGATGGAAAAATATTTGCACAAGGACTAAGAACTGTCAACAATCTTTATAACCTTTCTAAAGTAAGAGGTCAAAGCTATTTGATGGGACAAGCTGATGAAAGTTGGTTATGGCATAGAAGATTAGGCCACATAAAAGTTGATAATTTTATGAAAGTAAGTTCAAAAGGTCTGGTTAGACACATGCCTAAAATTACCAATCCTACAAATGGCATATGCAAAGTGTATAGGAGTGAATTTTCACCCCTTGTGTACATTTCCATTTGGCATACCCTCACCTTAGAAAATCAAATTCAAAGGTGAAATTCCACATAACCCATTCAAAATGCATCTACTTGGTGTGTGTTTTGTGTGTCGGTGGAGGAATTTTCATCAGGGACATGAGCACTATGTGCAGATGTCTGTGTGGTGCAGTTCCATCCCTGATAGATTCATGCTTCTGAGTCTACAAGGACATTACACTCCTCATTGGGGACAATTTGTAATGACTCTATGCGACTGACCGACCCAAAAATGGCTTCATTCCCTCTCATTTTGGCCTTCAAATCCATTCTATTCACTATCACTTCATCTTTTTCACATCTTCTTCACATCCTTAAGTATTTTTCATTCCACCTTTAACTTCTTCTCACAATTCCAGCAATCTACAAAACTCCATTGAACATTGTAGCAGCTTGGAACTCCATCAAGTTCACTTTTGCATGTGTTTTTATACCACAAAAGTTGTGATCTTGGAGTCTTGTGAGACCTCCCTTCATCACCACTACAACTATGGTGACTTTGACAAGTTTATTGCTTGCATTCTCCCTTCATTGGCCTTGAGAGACTTTGGGTGGAGGTGGTAATGATTCACTTCTCCTTTTGTGATTTGATATAGTATCTTTTTATTTTGTAGTGTTTAGTGCATTTCCTTCTTTATCATACTTTCTACTTTGTTTCTTTTTTGGTTGTTCGTGGAGGTGGAAACACCAAAGTGGGGGTTTGACTAAGGAAAATCCCTATACAAACCCAACAATTTTCCCCTTCTTTCTTGTGTGTAGGTGAATGTGTGCATGGAGCTAGCTAGAAAACTAGCATTTTAGTGAGTTGATATTCATCACCCTAGTTCTCATCTACTTATTTTATCACTTTCATATTTACTTTTTGTACTTTATTATTCTGTTTATTTCATTAAAATAATCTAGCTAAGCTATCAATAGGTTCCTGGTAGATTTTTGTTGTACTTTAAAGTTTTTGGCCCTACAGACACCAGTGTGTCGTACTATCATCCCAGACCCACACTTCCATCCTCAGACAAAGAGCTATTCAAGGTACAATTTAGGCTCCACCAATCGACTCGTCTAGCCCCAAGTAGATTTTTGGGTCTATAGAGTGACATAAGTACTTCATAGTGCTCTTCATTCTCAATTCTCACCCCAAAAAATCCTTTTAGAGTGAGGTAAGTTAGGGAAGCCCTCCACTCTCACCTCCTCATGACCTAGAGCCTTGATGTGGTTGGTCTCCCTCTCTTACATTTTTGGTGAACCTAACGTGAACAACATCTACCCATTTGTTTGTGTTGAATATTTTCCCCTCATACCTTGTGATTGTTTCAAACCTGAGTGTTTTGAAGGTTTATGAGCATCACAACCCAGTCTACGACATCTACTGATGGGGAAGATGAAGGTCACTTCTAGTTTCACCTCCAATTTTTCCACTAGTCTAGATACTGATTTTACCACTAGTTTTCCTACAAGATTTTCTAACGAGATGGGTTTCACATATTAGACCACCCATGTGCCTATCCCTCCAACATCCCCTATGGCTTCTTCAATAGATGAAGATGATTCTTTACATGTCCCTACAGAAAAACATTTGGAATTAGATAATAGACTGCTAGACCTTGTAAATTATTTAGAGAATGCACCGAGAATGGAAAGAGTTTCTAGGCTTTCAAGTGATGTGAGACATTTTTTAGGGAAATACCAGACATGCATAGAGTTTCTGCATGGCCTCACCAATTCAACCGAAGCTTATATCCATTTGTATAGGCCTAGATCATGTACCACCTGAGGGGAAGTGCTCGATGCATAGGAAAAATAAATAGGAATTTAAATGCCCACCATGTCTACATGTATGGAAAAAATAGGGACCTCAATCAGTGTCTCTTCTACTTCTCAAATTCCTCACACTCTCAAGGTGAGTATAATACCCCTTGGATTTAGTTTCACCCCTCCTACTACCTCTAGTGGTGGGGGCTCTAGTGGAATGAGTGGTGGTGGCTTTGGTGGATGCCATGGTGGTGGTTTCAATAGTGGAGGTGGCTCTAGTGGAGGCCCTACCAGTGGTAGTGGCTCTTGAGGTGGCTCCGAAGGTGGTTTTGGCGGTGGTGGTTTTGGAGGTTCCAAGAGTCCTTTGTCATCTTCTGACCCTATTTTGAACGCTCTTCTTTAGAACATGGGTCGAATGCAAAACCAATTGATGAGCCTTTCCCAGGCCTCTACCTAGCCCATACTTCAACCTTTCTTTTGATATAGCCCATTTTTGGTAGCAATCCTGAGTACTCCCTTCCACAAGGAATGGAGATTTCAAAGTTTGAGAAGTACAACGAAAAAGGGGACCCACAAATACATGTGTCTGCCTTTAATGCAATGTGTACAGATTTCTTCCATCATGATGCTTTGATGGAAAAAATATTTCCTCAATCTCTCAAGGATACAACACTTGAGTGGTATTGTTCATTGCTCGACACTTCTATATTTTCAATTGATCAACTTGTAAATCAATTTCTCTAACAATTCCAAGCTAACATCGGTTTGAAGATGACCTTCTCATATCTCGTCTGATGTAAGTAGGGGGATAATGAGAAGATAACTAATTTCATAGCATGGTACTAAGTGCTCTTTTCATAAATCTCATACCTGCTACTGGATTTCGATGTGCATAAGGTGTTCATAGGTAACTTGCAGAGACCTTGGTAGGATAAATTTTCCCTTATAAAATTCCCTTCTTTTGTGCATCTATGTGTTGTGTTACGAGAATATCAACAAATGATAGTTTAATTTTGGGGATCTTCCTCATTCTCCCATTTAGAAGGAAGACCTATCATATCTATCTCAAGAAAGGGCAAAGTTGTTGTGAATGTAGTCGCTGCAACAAATGATAATGGCCTTAGATGGAACAAAAAGTTCACAAAGTTAGAAAAATCTTATTCTTCCATTTGGTAGAAGTTGTTGAAGGATAAGATCATAACCTTGGAGAACCCCCGACCTCCCAAGGAACCTTATCCTAATTGGTATGATGCAAACACTTTCTATCAATACCATCGGGTTAATGGACATGATACTAAATGTTGTATGTGCCTGTGTCATGAGATACAAGATCACATTGATGATGGTACTATTCATCTCGATAGGATGAAACAAAATGTGAATAAATCAGTGGTGAAAGCCAATAGTGAGTTGCAAATATACATGGACCCATTTCCATCTCATTCTGCTAACTTGATTATTGACCCCTCTAATTTTTCTACTCATCCCTCAACATACATTAATATGGTCATAGTTACTCCTTCCCCATAGCCTATTATTGGCTCTCTAGACATGAAATTCACCTCGTAGGACATGCCCCTAAGTAATAATCCCTTTTCTCTACATTCCCGCTTGCATCAATGGGAACATTGTGATAGGGGTCTTAGCTGACCCCACGAGTTGAGTGAATGTTATTATAGAGGATACATTGTAGTTAAATTCATTACAAAAGGAGGAGTATGGAGAAACAAATTCCACCATTTTTACACATGATGGTCTTTCACTTAAGTTGTGGGTATGTGCAGGATCATGATGGGCCAAAAAGTGGCAATATCTAAGTGATATGATGGCCCATGTGTTGACAACCTTTTTTTTACCCAAAATTGATGAAACGAAAAGGGTTTTTAAAGGAGATTCTTAGCTTTCCATCAATATAAATTATTCTTTACTTTGAATTTATTAAATAATTATTATTCATTTTCTATTTGAATTACGACTAAAGTCCTGATTGATAGGTTGATTGAAAAAAAACTATAGCTTTCAAATGGTATCACATTTTTTGAATCCAAAACATGCATCACATTCTATGCTTCACATACTATAGGCTTAAAAAAAAAGAATTAAATTTCAAGAAGTTTTGACCAAGTTAAGGTGGTCAGACATATGATTTTTTTATTTTTTAAAAGTTGTAATAAAAAATTCATAATTAATTATTTACTTGGAAAAACATTACAAAAAAATATGCATCACATCGAGACATGAGTCCCCTACTTATATCTAAAATATTATAAAAAATTATTACCATTTATTGTGGTTAGGGCGGTCAGACAGAAACCTACTTCTTATTTTTTCCTTGAAATTTAAGTACTAATGCATTGAAATTTCAAATTTTCACCAAATAGATTTAAAAAAAAAAAAAACCTAGTAGTTTAGAAACTACATTGAATTTTCTATAGATTCTATTCTTACATATTTTTGAAATAA
>CM021100.1:80443213-80545277 GCA_007115665.2 Sequoiadendron giganteum | reverse complement strand
CGTAGGGCTGAACCTAACTAGGATAATGCCAACCACAATGAACCTTACACTCCTAGAATGTTTACCTATCCTATTACCTTGGATGCAGATGATGATACTATGATGAAGAACATTTCCCCAACTTTCCTTCCAACCTTCTATAGCTTGTTCTCAGAAGACCCAAACCAATTTCTCTTTGAATTTAAACTCCTGTGTCAGAATTATGATTATAAAAATGATAACCAGAAGTTGAAGCTCTTTTCTTCTACTTTGAAGGATTCAACAATGTGCTGGTTCATGGGACTAGGTTCTGGTAGTATAATATCTTGGTGGGAAATGGAGAATTTTTTCTTGTAAAAATACCAAAGTTATTATAGGGTGAGTGATCGTAAGGAAGAGATGTTTAAACTGAGACAAAACGAGGATGAAAGTTTAGAGGACTATCTCGATAGGTTTTTTTTCTTGTCTAAAAGATGTGGAGAAGAGGCTATTAACACTGATATTCTCAAAACAATTTTTCTCAAGGGCCTTGATGATGATGCTAGAAGAAGTATCGATCTGATGGGAAAAGGTGACATATATCAACTAACCCTTGAGGGAATATGTGAACTATGTCAGAATTTCTCCCATACTCAGGGAGGAATCCACAAAACTAATATTTTTAAAGGGTCTAATGAGATAGGTAAGCTTCGCAAAGAAATAGAAAATCTAAAAACAAACATTCTCATTCAGTTGAACACTACATTAGATGGCATACAAGCTAAAACTCGCAACCTGAAGACCTTGTAAATCTATTATCCCAGGTGTCAAAATAAACACCTATTGTGCGAGTGTCCTTTAGATAAAGTCAATGTTTGTCAACTCTATGAGAAAAACCATCCTACAAATCAGTGTGAGCTTCTGTCTGATATTAAGAATACTAAGAAAAAAACTATTCATGTTGAAGAAGAGATAAATGCATTAAACCAACGTCAAGGAGGTAACTTCTCTTATGGAAAAAATTCCAATCATGCATGGAGAACTCAAAATAATTGGGTTCATAATCAATGGACTCCATCTTGGAATCAGTCACCTCCACTGCAAACTAACTAGGGAACTCCTTATTGGGGGTTCCCTGAATGGGTAAATCAAACATGGGGAAATCAGCAGTGGTCAAACCAACGACAACAACAATGGTACAAACAACATGCTGCCCCCCAATGGGATTAGGGATAGAATCAATTTTATACTAGACCTAGGAGGAATCAACAACAAAATTTGTTACCTCCAGCTCAAAACCCTCCTCAAAATGAGCAAGTAAATCAACCTCAGCTTCCAACGCAACCACTTCCCAACCCTAAGAATAATCACTAGAACACGCCAGTCTACTCTACTGAACATGAAAATGTTACAAGACTTAATACGATACATTATAGAAATGTGTAATTGCACTCTGGTAGAACTCTTCAACCCCCAACTATTGAAGAAATGGTGGAGGAACCTGAGCCTAAAAGTCCAATAAAAGACATGCCACCTAATCAGGATACTCCCATAAAAGATAAAGAGCCTTCTTTAGCAGCAAGAGTTGCTGATTTATCTCAGGGGAGGAATGTCAGTCTTTGAGTTAACATAAGGAGGATTCTTTTCCAAAAGAGAGAATGATGGCACCATATCTAGAATTTCTAAAAACAATGACTCTAGAAATACCTGTGGCATTTGAAACTGCATTAATTTAGGAAATTAAGCAACTACAAATTGAAGTTAATTCCTGAGTTAAACCAGTTAATCAAATAGTTATGTATTAAAACACCAGGAAGGAAGCCAAAGAAGATAAACACCATTCATATTGATGGCTATTTAGCTGATTTTCTGGCTGGAAAGACTATTGCTCCAAAATACGATGATCCTGGGAGTCCACTCATAACCATTACAATTAACGAGGTAGCAATACCAAACGCACTAGTGGATCTTGGAGCAACTATTAATGTGATGATTGTGGATGTAATGGAAAAACTAGGTCTAACTGATTTAAGCCCTACAACCACAGTCTTACAAATGGAAAATCAGTCTAGAGCCATCCCAAAGGGTGTCATTAAAAACATTCTCATCAAATTTGATAGATGGGAATATCCAGTCGATTTCCAGGTAATCCAGTCACTTACACCCAAAGATAGCTATCCAATAATTCTAGGGAGACCATGGTTAGCCATGGTTTATGCTAAGATTTATTGTAGAGAAGGGGGAATGACCATTTCACATGGTCAAGATAGTACACGTTTGTTCTTATATCCCCTTGCTAAACCTATAGAGCATAAAAAGGTCTGGGTTGATCAACCAAAGTTCCTGACAATTTGGCCTCTCTAGCCATGGTAATAATTAAACAACATGAAGAAGAACTAGAAAAGGAGTTAGTAAATGACATAGCATGCCTTGCTATAACCCTGAATGAGGAAGAAATGGTGGATGCTACAAGAATTTTTGGGCAACCAATTGATATAAGAAGGATGGAGCAAAGCTATGCTACAATGGGAATTCCTTGTCCCTTAGCTAATATGATCCCCAAAACAAGTCATTTCTATGAAGATATCACAAGGTTTCACCGAATTATACCTCATAGTTTTCCTCTCAATACCTTGTTGCGACCAACTTATACTATCACTTCAGCCCATCCTGGAACAAAATTGATTATGCTATTACTAGGAAAAACTTTAAACATCAATAGTTGGCTGACAAAAATGAAAGAGGATAAATTGTTCAATGTGTTGGTAAAAAGGTCTAAATATTTCTCTTGGGATTACATGGACATGAGGGGAATTCACCCAAGTGTTTGTACACATGACATTTATACTGATCCTAGTATAAGGCATGTTCACCAGCCCCAAAGGAGACTCAATCCTACATTAAAGGATCTAGTCAAAATTGAAATTGAGAAAATCCTCCATGTGGGATTTATTTATCCCATCCTTGATAGTAAGTGGGTATCACCTATGGTGGTTGTTCCAATGAAAAATGGGAAGTGGAGAATTTGTGTAGACTATAGATAACTCAACAAAGCCACTCATCAAGATTATTTTCCCCTACCATTTGTTGATCAAGTTCTGGACAACTTGGCTAGAAGGAAATATTTCTCCTTTCTAGATGGATTTAGTGGTTACAACTAGATTTAGGTTGCTCCAAAAGACCAAGGCAAGAACACGTTCACCTGCTGTTGGGGCACATTTGCATACAAATTGCTTCCCTTTGGACTTTGTAATGCTCTAGTGACTTTTAAGAGAGTTGTTCTTGCTATATTTGCTGCACTCGTTAATGACTGTGTAGAGGTCTATATGGATGACTTTACAGTCTATGGGTCAACATATGATGAATCTCTTCAGAACCTGGACTGAGTTTTACAAGTTTGTGAGGAAAATAGACTATCCCTTAGCCATGAAAAATGTTTAATAATGGTAGAACAAGGAATAGTCTTGGGTCATCACATTTCCTTTGAAGGAATAAAGGTTGATCCCAAGAAAATTGAAGTCATCCAACAGTTGAATATCCCTAAAAAAAAAACATATGTTCAAAGTTTTCTTGGACATGCGGGTTACTACAGAAGATTCATTGAAGGTTTCAAAAAAATTGCGGCTCCTATGTTCTTTCTTTTGCAGAAAGAAATTGAGTTCGTTTCGACACCTAAGTGTCAACTATCATTCGAGACAATTAAGGAAAAGCTTGTTTCTGCTCTCATACTGTGAGGGCCAAATTGGAGTCTTCCCTTCCATATTTATGCAGATGCTTCTGATGACGCTATTGGTGCAGTACTGGGACAAGAAGATGTGAATGGAGGTAAATATTCCATATACTTTATCAACAAGAATATTACATTTGCAAAGAGAAACTATACAACAACAAAAAAAGAATTCCTGGTTGTTGTTCATGCCACTAAAAAATTCTACCACTATATTACAGGATATAAAGTTATAGTTTATACAAACCATTCAATTGTAAAATACCTAATGAACAAACCTGTAGTTAATGGTTGGATTATTACTCCTTCAGGAGTTTAATGCTAAAATCCTTGAAAAGCCAGGGAAATATAATGTAGTAGCAGATTTCTTGTCGCGAATCAAACAAGAAGAGGGTGACAGTATGCCTATACAGGATGAGTTTCTAGATGAAAATATGTTTTCTATTTCTGTAAAATCACCCTGGTTTGTAGACATTGCTCACTATCTAGCTGCCTTTGAGGTACCCCCGGGGTTCATGACTAAGCAAAAGAAGCGACTTATCTCAGAAAGTGCCCCATTCAAATGGATTAATGGAATATTATTTCGTTGTGGACCTGATGTGGTCTTGAGAATATGTGTGAGAGTGGATGAAACTTACAACATTCTAAGGGCCTATCACGATGATCCTTTAGGAGGGCACTACTCTGTGAAGAGAACTTACCATAAAATTTTAGGCGTCGGATACTATTGGCCTTCAATGCATAAGGATATTAAGAACTATGTTCATCATTGTGATGAATGTCAGAGAGTAGGAAGACCAACCACTTCTTCAGAGATGCCTTTACTGCCACGAGTAGTGTTTGAACCATTCGAGAAATGGGGTTTAGACTTTATTGGACCCATAGATCCTTCCTGTCAAGGGAAAGAATACATATTGGTTTGTACTAATTACCTAACGAAATGGGCAGAAGTTCAGGCCTTATGAGTAGCTAGGGAAGAGCAAGTCGCAGAATTCCTCTATAATAAAATATTCCTTAGATTTGGAGCTCCTCAAACTATTGTCACTGATTAGGGACCCCAATTTATGTCCAAATTACTCTTGGAATTCACCAACCATTTTCAAGTAATCCATAGGAAGTCATCCCCTTACCACCCTCAAGCAAACGGCCAGGTGGAAGTAATTAATAGAGAGCTTGAGAACATATTAACAAAAATAGTTTCTTAAGGAAGAAAAGATTGGGCCAAGAAACTGCCTGAAGCTGTTTAGGCATACAACACAACATGGAAATCCACAACTGGATTCAGCCCCTATGAGCTCATTTTTGGAACGAAACCTCTTCTTCCCATTGAGTTTTAACTACAGACTTTATGAATAACTATGGAAGTAGGTCTGGATTTGAAGCGACCCCAAGTTGAACGAGTTCTATAATTAAGTGAATTGGATGAGCTTTTCTTAGACTTTGTCCATCAAATTGAATTAATTCAACATCAATGGAAAGTGTGGCACGGCAAAAATATTAAGGAGAGGGAGTTCCATAACGGAGACTGGGCCTTGCTATTCGATTCAAGGTACAAAGATCATAGAGGAAAGCTCAAGACTCATTGGTTGGGGCCTTATGATATTTTTGAGGTCTTTTCAAATGGAACAATTCAGTTGAAACCAATTAATGGTGACACACAAACCCTCTTAGTCAATGGTCATCGCTTGCGTGTCTACCATAAGTCGGTCAATAAGGAAGAATTCTCAAAAATGGTGGAAATGCAGGGTGAGGTCCAATGTATTGACTCTATTGAGGCAAAGTCTATTTCGTAAAAATGCTAAAATGTTGTTTAAAATATATATATATATATATATATATATATATATTTTGAAAATGTGTAATAAAAAGACGTGTATACTAAGATATTTTCTTTTCATTAGTTCTTCTTCTTTTGGACTTAGCTATTTTTTGTTCCATTTTGCAAGACTTCTTATAAAGAGGAAAATAACTTCTAGAGCACCTTTTGAAGATACTATAGAACATTATTGTCCTGATGCCAAATGCTTTGGAACTTGACGGTCCTGATACCGATGCTCTGAAACTTGCACAACAACTTTTCATGTCAAAAATATGTTCCTGCACTAAGGTTCAAAGCTCCCAAAGTTCAAAATTCTTAAAGTCTTGCCACTTCACCTTCATTTTGTTTCTGCTTTGGATGCATCTTTCGGCGATGCTTCGGAACCTTTATTATGTTGCTACTTCGGCTGCATCTTTCGGCGATGCTCCAGAACCTTCATTTTGTTGTTGCTTTGGTTGCATCTTTTGGTGATGCTCTAGAACCTTCATTTTATTGCTGCCCCGGCTGCATCTTTCAGCGATGCTCCAGAACCTTCATTTCATTGCCATCCCGATTGCATCTCTTAGCGATGCTCTAGAACTTATCTGCCTTCCCTGTCATGAATGCATACCTCTTGCGTACTTCATAACTTTTGCACTAGTTTCGAGCGTGATGTCAATCATGTGATTCAAAACTTATTCATCTGCATCCCACCATCTTTTTCATAAATTCAAAACTTCGTGATGCTTCCATCATCATATCTTGTACACATGCCTTCCTATCTATTTTTTTATGATAAATAAATCCACAAAGTACCATAGTCTTCATTGATGGCTCCTTCATTCACAAATTTCCACATTCATTCCATAATAAATCCACCATCACCTCAGCCAATACCTTCATGTGATCGTGTCAAATCTGTAAAGGTATGAGATCTTATAACAATCACAAAATGCAAGTACCAATTTTCGCTTTAAGTGGGTAGTTATTTTTGAATAAAGAATAATCAATTGGCATGAACTTCACTCCCAATTTAGCAATTTGTGCCACTCGGCGATCAACTACTTGTACACCAAGATTTTCTCATGCCCCCATGCAGATTAAAAATCATTGCATAGTAAGCTACAAACAAGACAAATAAATAATTTCAGTGGCTATATTTGTAAAACTTGTTGTGTGCAAGCTTTGTGTCATGGTTGAAATCTTTAGCAGAGTGGAAAATAAGAGAATGGTGGGTGATAGAAATAAGTCAGAGCTAGATTCCACAAAAAAATTGTTGGGGTTAAGCAATATCTCTAGTTTGTTCATAGAGGCAGGGTGGTTGGAATTTATCAGAAAGTTCAAAGGTTATAATGAAAAGCTAGTGAGCACATTTGCTGAAAACTACTCAAATGGTGAAGTGATACTCCATGGAAAGCATTTTAAGGTGAGTCCAAAAATCATCTCTCATTTATCAGGGTTAGAAAATTCAGGCATAAAGTTAAAAGAAACCTCTTAGATAACATACCAAAAATTGTCTGAATTATTTGTTAGAGAGGGAGACCCTCACCCCATGGTAGTAATTAGTACGAGAGGACAAAATAAAGGATTCCAGAGAACCTCTATAATAGAACCTTGGGGAACTGCTATAGCCTAGATCATAAAATATTTCAATTATGAAGGCCAACTAACCGTTGTAGTAGGACCTGCTTTCTGAATGGTAATCCATTTGCGCCATGGGAAGGAGAACCCTGGTCTTAGGGTTAATTTTCTTGAATTTTTATGTGACCCTCTAAATTCCTCAATATAAATATATTAAACAGGGTCAGAACCATTAAAACACCATGAATTAATTCAATTGATTTGCAAATACCATTTTCGCAAGAAATCCAAGGGTAAATGGGAGAAGTTTTTGGGGAAAATTGAAAAGTCTTCAATCAAAAGAAAAGTAGAACCGTGGGAAACATCTCACCAAATTGCTTCACCTTCTGGAGCAGTTTCCCCTAAGGGCTCTCAAGCTCTGAAAGCTCTGAATCCCACCACCCCTGGTGAGGAAGTGTCAAACCCTTTGAATAATGAATTCAAAACCCCTGATTTGTCAAAGCATGTTGAGCTCATCTATTCTAATATGAACAATCCTAGGAGAAAAAGAAGAGGGAAAACAAAGTCACCTGTTACCTTCCAAGGTATTCCTCCATTAAGGAGAAGTAAATGCCTAGCCTCTGAATTCACCAAAACCCCAATGCAGAATATGGAAGGTAGCTCAAAAAAGAAGAAGCCCAAATGGCCATCAAAACCCGTTGAGATTTCTGAGCCTATCAATGAAGAGGAAATACCTCTAGAAAAAGAAGATTTGGTCGAGGAAAATCCTTCCCACTCTGCATATGAGGAAGAAATCATCACTGAAGAAATTCAAGAAAGAGAATAGGACGGGGATGATGGTATTCTAATTCATTTGTCCCCCATTGTTGATAGAATTGTTGAGACAGTTGAAATGAGGGATACCACTACTGAGATAGAGAAATTTAGAATAGAAATTGAATATATAAAGAGACAATTGTACAAAAATAATGAATAGATTGAATTGAAAAAAGAGGAATTGACAATGCATGTTGTTGTAATTAATAAAAGAGATTAGGAAATACAGGGTTTGAGACTACAACTACAGGAAAAGGACACATTGATTTATAAGTTAGAAGAGAAAATTCAAGAATTAAGTCAAGGACATAAAACTTATAATATTGACATTGTAGAAAAGAATAAAGAAATTGAAATGATAAAGAAAAATTTTGTGCTTATGTTCTCAGCTTTTGAAGAAGACAAGAAAACAAGAACTGAAGAATTAAATGCTTCCATCAGCAAAGTTGTGGAGCTGGAACATGACTTAGAGGAAAGAACCTTAAAACCAAGGATGGAATCAAAATAAATTCAAATTGAGCCAGTTATCAATGATTGGTTCTAGGTTCGCATTCCCCCATTAGTCATGAAATGGATGGAAAAAAGTTATTTCTTAAGAAATGTTCAAACTAAGAACTACAGGCTGAAAAAGGAACTGGTACTCTTGAAAGAATCATTTCACAAGGCATATAGAAGAAAACAAGATGCATGTCAACTAGTTGATTATCTATTATCTTGTAGAAGGCCATCGAGATTGTACTCCATGTTTTTAAACAAATAGTGGATAAGATGGAAATTATTTAGAATCTACAATGATCAGCCTTATGAACCTAATGACAAATAATTCATTAAGATATTTGTGGAATCAACCCCTGAGGATAAAGATTTGATTTGTGAGTTATTTTTGCATGATCTTTTATTAGAAAATCACACTGATTTCTTTATCAATCTATTTGTTGGTGAAGTAGAATTGAGAGCCCTGTTTTCTTCTATGAGAAACCAGATTCATTGGTAGGAATGCACAAGAGAATTTGCACAGGCAGAAAAGACCATGGGTCTTCAAATAAGATCACCAAATTCTAGGCCTGAAGGTTTCAAAGACACCTTTTCATCTCACCTTGTTAATGATACAATGAAAGAAAGGTATGACAATAGTCTCAGGCTCTATTATTAAAATTTCATGGAACATGGGAAAAAATTAATTGGAAAGGCTTAGCAGGCTTGTGAAGAGAGATTTACTCCATTACCTACTTATCTTAAGAAAAGAGAGGTCATTTCCATTCTTGTCATCAGATGGTCTTTTAGAAGGGCTGATGCTTTAGTCAAAATCTTAAGAACCCTTAAGACAAACTAGATGGGAATGAGATATAGGCCTCCCTTGCTGCTTAATCCACCTCTTGCTTTCAATATTTCAACTGATCAAAATGATAGTATTTTTAATGAATGGAGAGAGTGTTTTATCTTTCACAAAGGGTTCATCCATGACCCTGCAGATTTTGATGCAAAAACAAGAGAGGAACATGACCTTAGTGCTAGATATGAAGAATGCAATAAAACTCACAGTTATAATTATGGAGTGAGAGGGCCTGCTAGGAACTAGGAGGGGAAGGAAATGATGAGGTAAAAATAACCTCATCATAATGAAACCAGAAAAGCCTATTTATACAAGCTCAATCCTAAGTCTGTGCCAATTTATTAAACTTTAGGAGGAATAATTGCTTATCTTTAAGGAAAATTATGCAAACTTTATTTCTTATGATCAATTGAGGAAATTTGCCAATACAGGTATAATGGGTTGACTTGAGTGTTTTTGTAGGGAATAAATCGATCATCTTGTAGCTTTTGCAAAACATTGAACCATCACATGCCTTAAATATGGTTGAAGATAGATGTTGTGAACCTTATCCTGAACATCATGCTGATGAATCGAAGATTTAATTACTGTTTATTTAATTTTTGTTACCAAAAACTTCATGGCTCGTCTCAAGCCTTCTTTATGTTTATGAGTTTTAAAGACAAAGAAGTTAGTTAAAATTTGTTAAAGACTTTTTCAATGGCTATCCACACCATCTGGAATCTAGGATTTAGTTACAAGTTTTTCTATAAGAACATAATTTCCAAAACATATGATAAGACTGAATAGTAACGTTATGTTGTTTACATGATCTTTGAATACTGATGAATGAAAGAACTATCTTTTGTTAATTGCTAAGTTGTTGAACTATGGATGATAAGTATTTTTAATGGGAGGACTCCAGAACCTATAGTTTATGTGATTTGAGAACTAAGTGTTAACCCGCGAGCTAGCCACTCGAGGGAAGTTAACTTAAATAGATAAGTATTTACTGTTATGTTGTTTTATTTGCTACATAGATAACTATTCAGTAGGAACTCGCTAAAGTCTATCAATTGCTGAGTCTGAAGTTCTAGAGCACTCTTGTTTTAAATTATTATGAGTTAATCATTGTAGCTGTTGGAATCTTTTACTGTTTAGAAAATGTTTCATGGTCTATTTACTTATCTTTCCACTTTTTTAGTTTATCATTTATTTAGTTTACTTATTTCCATGCTTTCTATTTTAGTTGTGATGCTTTCTAAGTTAGTTATCTTATGCTTTCTAGTTTAGTATTTCTAGTTAAGAAGTTAAATGGCTTTAGACTAAAATTGATTTCAGTAGTTTAAAAGAAAAATAGAAAATCTAAAATGAGTTATCCAAACCATCTTCTTTTGCAAAATTCCTTGGACACTGCCCAGTTGACTTATTGAAATTTTATATTCTAAAGTAATGGGACCTAACAACAACCTATCAGAGCTTCCCTCTTCCTTCACACTCCACGTAGTCTGACCTTCAGACTTTGAATGTCACGCCTCCCACTCCCGCCATCTGACTTTCAAAATTCATGGCTCACATTTCCTCCTTCCCTCGCCCATCTTTCTGATGCCGGACCTCACGTTTCCTCCTTCCCTCATCCATCTTTCGGTCATCACGTGTCGGGCATTTTTTTTCTCGCTTACTCCCTTCACCCTTCGCCGTACATCCATCTACTCCCTGCTATCTGACTTTCGGACTCCCGTCCTCAGGTTCCCCCTCTCGGGTTTGCTTTGTGACTTTGCATTTCACACGGCTGTCAACCTTCATCTTCCTAGAACTCAGACCCTGACAATCCCTTCGCCATTGATTTTTCTTGGCAGATTTTCCAATGGCTATCCTTCGATGACTTCCAACTCTCGGGCTCCAGTTCTCCCACTGCCGTCGTGAAATTCAAACCCGCCTACCTCAACTGTCATCATACCATCATTCATTGGGGGTATTAATTGCACAATGGGGGCTATTTAAATAAGCTTTGACCTATCATTTTCACATTTCAGGAATAACCGAAAAGCACAGTGCAACCCCAAAAATCTTTGACTTCACGCCCATGCTCTAGTTTCACTGTTCTTTGAGGATTCAGCGTTTGGCATCTCTGGGGCCCCGAGGTAGGATCATTGTCCTAACACCATTTCCCTTTCTAGGATTCATGAGTTAAAAAACTAGAAGCCTAGTAGGGGAGAATCCCACCTCAAAAACCCATAAGTTCAAAAACTGAAAATCAAACATTTGGAGGTCTAAATGTGAGCTCAGGACCCGGTCATCCCTTCATTGTTCTTCGTAGTAGGTGACCACGCCTTTCCAGCTCAACCCTCTCTCTAGCCACGACATGAACTTACAAAAATCACCTCGATGGTGAAGCTCCTCCTGGGTTCTATACCCCAGAGTTCCCTATCCATTTCGCTGCTTCGCTCGGCCTTCCACTAACGTCCTTCCGAACCTCGGACCTCAGGCTTACAAAGTTCACCTAAAACTCATTACAAATATCCACTTTGAAGCTATCTTTAGACTTCGGTCATCAGGCTTCCATCCTCGGGTCATCGTTGCTACTTTTTTATTCTATATGGTCACCGCGAGACATCTTCCTGGCTCTCAGATCCCAATTTCCCTTTCACCCTGCTCGGTTCAAACCGAAAGAAATGATAAGTCCAAACCCGTCTCAGACTCTGGCATCTATACTTCCATTCCCGAAACTCCATCTTTCTTTCATTGTTCCATACAGTGAAACTTGTCCACCTTTCCGAACACCGGACGCCGAACCTGAATTCACCCCCGAGTCCTTGGATAGAGAGAATGAGCCTGCCTCGGGTCTGATCTATTGGGAAGCCAATCCCAGACTTCCCTCTATGATTCATCATTCCGCACGACCATCCCTATCCAGCTTCTCAACCCCTATAGCTAGAAATCTAGAACTCGGCTTCTAGAATGTTGTTTGCCTAGTGTTGTTTCAAGCAGTCGACCCCTGATAGCTTTCCCACAGCTCAGGCCCGAACGCCTAAATGGTGACTGAAATGGCCTCCAAATTGAAAATGTATTTTGACCCACATACTTAAAATTGACCTTCTCCCTCAAAACCCCTTTGTTAAGCAAATTCAAGGCCGAGAAAAATCATTTGGGACTCCCTGCCCTGTTAGCCCTTTCTAAATAGCATTCTGGTAGGGGAAGTCTGGCTCATGGGGCTCGGGTCATCTGTTTGCCTCCTAGTATTATTTTAATCAAGTATCAAACTTTTATTAAATGACAATTGTGGATCTAACCTTGATTTGCAGGAATTTTTATGAGGCTGCATCCTCATGTTTATTTTTGTTGACTCTCGTCTCTTTGTGCAGGATTTATGGAATTTGGTACAGAGGCCTTTGGGGTAGCTAAGGGCAAAGGGAAAATAACTTCTAAGGCTCCTCAGGGAAAGGAGGAAAAATACCAAATGAAATACCAATTTCAAGGAGCACCACTACACTCCAAAATCACCACCAGATGGAGAGACATAACGAACACAAACATCAGGCATGTGAACAATGACGACTTTATGCAAAGCGTCAGATTGGATCCAAAGATTGAAAAAATGCTCGGCTAATCACAAGCAGTGGATTGGATAAGGCTACCAGCTTCCCTCCCACCTTGGTCGTCCCCGAATTAGTAATGTCTTGCAGAGAGGCATATCATCTAGAAACAAGAACCATAATGGATAAGGATGGTAATATATTAGTTGATATGTTTGGGGTAGGAATAATGAAAACCTTTCACATACTCGTCTTCGAAAGCATAGAGATTCCCACCATTCTAGAATGCAAGGGGATGTGGGACGAAGACCCTCTAGGGTGGAAAAGGCTAATCAACCAATATTGGTTGAAGGAGAAATGGGGTAGTGCTACCAAGGTTCCTCAGGAACTATGCCGTAGTGATTTCTTCGAGGACTACCATGGCATGGTAACCTTGTTGAGTAGAGTGATGGGCCTTCCAACTACAAACTTCTTCCAAGAATGGATGATGTACTCTGTCAAAAAATCCTCCATGACAAGGGCACCACATTCTACTGGGCATAAATTATCAGTGACTGCTTTCATGAGTAGTTCATCAATGTCAAGAAGACCTCCAAATTTTATATGACATCATACTTGGTGTATTCGATGGCTGATAGAGGACACTACCATGGGTTATTCATATTGCCCAATGAGGTTTCAGGTAGAGAGCTCAAACCATATGAAAAGTACCCTTAGTTGAAATATAAGAACTTCAAGAAGGACTACTGCAGGGTAAATGATGCGTTCATTGCATATATCATCAAATTGCTCAGAGGTGATTTTGAGAGGATAATCTCTCATAGTGCCAGGGCCCTCCTCAAACACTATGCCTTCTTGTTCATTTAGTACCTTAAGTTTACCTACATACGTGCCCAGGGATTCTCCGAAAGGCCAAACAAGCTGCCTCAATACCCTAATGACCAGATTATCCTATTGGATTTGTCTTGGCAGCTATGCCATGTACACAAAATTCTAAACAACAAGCATCTAACGGGAATCCCATACCCCCTCACACTTGGCCAAGGGATGTATGAGCTTTGTACATCCCAATGCACAGGGAATTCAGAGAAAGAACTGGCTGAATACTACTTGAAGCCACATATAGCTAGGCCACGGGTAGACCCATACAACCACATCCGAAAGGCACTTGGACTCGAGTATGCCCACCTCCACCATGTCAAGGATTTCTGGGCTAATTGCAAAGATGACCTTGAGGTGCGGGTGCGGCACTATATGCGTATGACCGCATATTTCATGAAAAGGGTAAATTTGTTTCTAGATCTGGATCAGCTTGAAGAGGAGGAAAACACAGTGAATGATCCAAGATATAATGTTATCACAAACCTGCCATTACCCTTGATTGATTGGGATGAGCAAGAGGTTGATGACCTTGATATTCTAACCAAGCCCATTGAGGCTCAAACAAAGGCATGGATTGATGGGCAAGTGGCCCAGTTGAAGCAACTAGGAGTCGCCTTGACATTCAAGGGACTTGAGAGTGAACCAAGCGGTTCAGATGATGGGATGGCTGCTACTACGACTAGGGAAACATCAAAATCCCCACAATCTATCGGGTGAAAGAAGAGAAAGGAGGTTGACGAGAAGTAGCCTAGCCCAAAAGCGTATGCTAGAATGGCCTTGGAGGATGAGCCTCCTAAAAAACATAGAAGAACAGGCAGCGTCAGTGAAATGCCAGTAATACCTGAGGATCCACTCCATGAGAGAGAAGAGAAGGAAGTTGATCCACCAAGATCTCCACCTACTTGATTATCTGCTGCAACCACTACTGCTATTGCCACCATTCCACCCATTTTACATACAATAGTTGCTTTCTCTCTGCCTGCAGTGGACATTGCTGTCCACCTCGCCTCCACTTCTCCAATCGCGTAGGTCATATCGGTAGATTCATCCTCCACCACTACCTTGTCGATTTTGTCATCCTCCATGTCTCCTTCCTTTTCTCTTCTGATTGCTGTCGCGGCTACTACAATGCCTACCCTTGCTCTCCTGGATTCCTTCATTAAGTATATGCAGAATGTGCCATCTAAACTTTCGAGAATGTTCACAAATCTGTTGGTGTAGTCTGCAATTTCCCAAGTAATGGTTAATGCCCCAACTCTTCCTCCTCTTATGGAGCCACCTAGTATGGAGCCTACAATGCAAATCTCTGATAAGCTGGAGTGAAAACAATTGGAGGCAGCTAAGGGGCTATAAGATGAGGAATTTGAGTATCATGCACCCAATATATGAACATTGGGTGATCGATGAGGTGGGCTATGAGTTTTCTAGCGATGATAGTGAGGGTTTGGGCACATACATAATTCAAGAAATGGCTGATCCAGAGCTCAATGCGGAATGGGACAAATAACTCAAGGAGATTGAAGATAAAGAGGCTGAAGGATAGCCTACGGCTGAAGAAAGATTCACTACCCCATAGGCAGAGGCTGACAGGTCTCCAATGGAGAGGCATGATCGAGCCCTTGAGCATGATGAGGAAACATCCTTTCATGAAAATAGATAGGAGGATAAGCCCGAGGAATGTGGGCATGATCAAAATGAAGAAGAAAGGAGTGTTGAGGGAGAAGACCATCTTGGTGAGCGACTACCCACCAATTCTCCCATCAAGTGTATAGTGTTCATCTAGGATTTGGATGAGGAGAAGGATGAAACAAAGGTTGAGCAGGAATTTCTCAATGACAAGGCTATTGAACTCAGGCCTGAAGGTGGAAATGATCAACATAACTAATTATAGGAAGAGTCCTCAATGCCTAATTGGCTAGAAAGGTAGCTGACAAGGAGGACTCCCGCCCAAAAGGATCCAAAAGCATAGCTAGAGGCAATATTGGCTAGAGGTCACATAGGTACCAAGAAGGAGAAGAAGCCAAGAATTAGATCAAGAGTAATGATGGATGTCGCTAGATCCAGAGTCATGCAAATAGCTACGCCGGTGGTTGGAGAACAAGGAATAAGCTACAACATTTCCACCATTGACTTGGGAGTGGCCACCAGAGAGCAGAAAGTTGACCATCTTCAGGAATCAGTCGCCATAGTGGTGCACCTTATTCAACAGGATAAGGTTTCGAAGGAGGAGCTTAAGGCACAGGTGGCTGATTTGACAACCTATATTCAACAATGGTCATCCCTAGAGTGATACCCTACCACATCATTGGCCCCACCATAGTTGTTGTCCCAATAATAAATTAACAAGCTGGAAAGAAGAAGGAACCTGGACAAGATCATGAAAAACTGGTTCTGAGAGGTCTTAGATATTTGGAATATGGGTATCAATTTGGCTATTCGAATAGAAAACAATTTCTTAGAAGCACAAATGTCTCTTGAAGGTACAAGTTGAATTTTCATTGAGTTCCCAAAGAAGTATGGGGCTACCTACCCAAAGATCGAGGCTATCCTCGCAATGCCAAGTGATGTTTGGGAAAAGGAGATTACCTTCAAGGACGATGACCATTGGTTAATGGATGTGTGGAAGCGAGACTTCAATCACCAAAAGGGGAGGCTGGAGCAGGTCCTTGAGCGAGTAACTTCAGATGTTGAATGGGCCAAGGAGGCCCGAGAGGACTATTTCTGATACATGAAGTTGATGATGGGGTATGAAATGCCAGCTATCAAGATCAATCCAAAGAACATAAAGCCTCACTTTCGAAAGAGGATGGAGGATGGGATGTCAACTGAGGTTACCGCAGATTTTATGAGTTTTTCTACCCGAGCTTTTGCCCAGTCTGATCTATTCAAGGAACACATTGCCAAGTATGAGGAGGACTAGGAAAAGCTTGCTAACAATTCCAAATAATTGAGCTACCAGGTGCTGAAATCCAACATCATTGAGGTCGATAATTTCTGGTCGGTGGTTTTGAAATTCATAGAATATGCAGCTTCAAAGAAGTAGGAGGGAAACCCTATTATTGATGAAGACTTCCTAAAGGAATAGTTGTGGCAAGAAGACAAAAATCGTATAGTGCCGCCACTAGAAAACAAAATAGGGAAAGAACAAATGATGTTTTTTTAAAAATTGTAATATATTGGGGGTAGGTAGAACCCTAAGTTACAGTGAATTGTGGCCACACAAATGTAATTAAATCTTGGCCACATGTTCTTCATTTGAAACATTATAAATAGGGGAGTCTCTTCTCATTTTGAAGAGGTTGAATTGTTGTAAAGACATTCTGCAAAAATTGTAATAGAAATACATTGATTTTGGTGTATTTATGGATTTCTTCTCATGTTTCATGGTTCTTCTTTAATAAGTTAAGGATTTAGTTAGATTTAATTTGCTATTCTAGTTCCTTTTTAGTTAAATTTGTTATATTTAGTAATGTTGTTCTTGATTGTGAATATTTTTGTTGTGTTGATGCTTTTCTTATCCATACTTTTGGTCATTTATTGATAGTAGATGGCTATGCAAAGTTAGCCTAGACTTTGATTTTTAAGCTACCTCTCAAAATTTATCTTTGTTCATGCACACGTGTGGTGAGTGAGTGATAGAACATCTGCAGTCCTTAGAAGATAGCATAGATTTCATGATACTATGAAATTACTGGTTAAGTGAAATTCTATTTTAAGGAAACTGTCCATAGTAGAAGTCTCCATGATCATTGTTCTTTCATAGTTGCAGGTCGAAGAAATTTCCCTCTTCCTTGCTCTTTTTCCCTTTTTTTTAATAAATGACCTATGCTAAGTTTCATTGCACATTGTAAATCCAAAACTCAAAACAAAGAATGCAATTCAAGACTGCTATTTGAACCTGCAGCAAAAGTGCATCAACTTCCTATTTGAAGAACTCTATTCATAGATCCAATTCTCCTCCATCTTTGTCCACGTAATTCCACCCTATGATTCTAGAAAATTACATCCTAAATCAACTGATATATTCCAAGCACTGTCATGACCTAACATCCGAGAGACCTTGGGATAGTGTTCTGTAATTTAATTATGGAAGATTGTCTTTCAAGAGAGGTACTGCACCTGTGCATTGCTTATGTTGAGAAGTGCATAAAAACAACATCAACAAAACTGGTGCTAGAAGGAGGGCATCCTGCTGCTAATTGAGAACAAAGTCTGATCGAATAAGATCTTTCTCCCCTAAGAGATTTCACTGAATACTGAGGTTTGCTCCAAATAAAGGGGAATTTCAAGAATTACCACTCCCTATCTGAGCCAAGAGGGATAAACAAAAGGGTACATCCACCTCTAATTCATTTGACCCATCTGTTTTAATTTCAGCTCCATCTTATCCTATATCTTTGGTAGCACCATATTCCATTCATCTGCTCCATCTAGCCTTCTAGGCTGCCACTCCGTCTGAACTGAACGCTGCCTTCCAGCCCAACACAGTTTCAAACTTGGGAGCTATCTCATTGAATACCGCTATCCCTGTACAACCAACAATCATAATGGAACAACCACGTCCACCACCCCCTCCCATGGTATGGTTGGGAAATAACTTGTCCCTTTTGCCTTCAACTTCTATCATGATATGCCAAACAATCCTGAAAGATTTTGCATGAAATTCAATGCTCAGGACCCACAAAGGATAATAGAAGACCATGTCAGGATCTTTGAAATTTACTTGAAGACTGTGCAGATTATCTATGTGGATGTAGCTTTCGAGATCTTTCCCTACAGTCTGGGAGAGGAGGTTTTCTACTGGTAAGTCAATTTTTCCTCTAGAACTATCAATACTTGGCCCCTTCTGAAGGCTGCTTTTCTGCAAAAGTTCAAGACTCTGGTTAGCCCTGTAGATTTGTACCGAAATTTCATGTTGGTTCAAAGGGAGATCAATGAACCAATCAAATCTTTTAATGATCGCTTCCACCGAGTATACACTCAGCTGCAGGACCATACATTTTCAATGATGATGTTGTTTTTCCTATTTATTATGCAGCACTGGATAACCTTACTTCAGCTCTGGTAAAAAGGATGAAACCACCACCCGCTAGGTTGGTGGATGTGTATGTGGAAGCTATCATTGCTTGCACTGATTTGGGATAGAATATCTTTGGTCCTCTTCCCTCTCTCGGACAAACTACACATCTTGTGCAGATTCAGGGGCTTACTCAAGCCTTGCAACATCAAACACCCCTACTAAATCTGGTACCACAACTACCTATAGTCCCACACCTTGGGCAACAAATGAATCAAGCACCTCTAGTTCCTCACTACTTGTTGCCCCAGTGGAAGCATACCCATTCTCAGTCGCCTCAAGTTCCAGCATGTCTCCAGGCATATGAATTTCCTCTTGTTCATCAAAATCAACCTGTTGCACAACCAATATTCCTCCAGAATTCAACTCCACAGCCAAACAATTCAGAAAAGGACTGGATTGATGAAATCATAGAGATGATCAAGAAAATGTCCACGAAGATGACGCATCTGAAGAATCAGAACAACCAGCTACAAGCATCACAGAAAAGAATATAGGCTAACCTTGACATGGACAATCGAGATCATCATGAAATTTGGGATAGTCATGATGCCAACACATCATTAGGGTATAATTATGACATAAATCACAATTCAGGCCAAAAATTTGATAGAAGGCATTTCCAAAGGAAAAATCAGACATGGAACACAAGACCCAACAATGGTGCTGTCCCCATGCCCCTTTGATCAGCTCAACAACAATGAGAACACTACAAGTGGATTTTACTTGGTTGGGGCCACTTTATCTAGTTCGTGTCACATACATAAAACAAGTCGGCACTCTGAGCTAGATTGTCTGGAATTCTAGACTACTATTGACATCTTCCAAGTTGAGGTCCAAAATGATATGGATAACTCGAGATGCAGAGACATCGTCCCACCTGACATGTATGACTCTGCAATGCTAGTGGTGAATCAGGTTCCATTCCCAAAATCTGAGTGCAATACACCGGAGCAGGAGGGCCCCACCATGAACAACAAAGACAAGCCAAAGGAGGTAAGTTTTGAAAGCCCTTTGGATCAGCTTTTTTGATCTAGTAGATAATGGTCTTAATGAGGATGAAGAGGATATTAGGGAAGATGAAGTCCACATGTTTCACCAAAGGACTACCCCTTACGACCTTAGGAATAGACAAGCCAGTGGTCATGTCGGAGGTCCTTTTATGACCTCCACTCCACCAAATAACTTCAGCACTCCTCCTGACCCAAAGGAAAACAATAATCTAAGATTTCCCCATGTACCCATGCGGTACTTCAACAAGAACAAACAACAGAACCAGAGCCAGCCCACTAGCTCCCCCCAAAATACCACTGGCCTCTCCCGAAACATTCCCTATGATGAGGAGGTTGAGAAAATGGAGGAGTATATCATGAAGGATTTTAAGAAGGTCAAGCTGAGCGTGTCTACTTTTTAATTACTCAAGGTCCTGACAATGAGGAATGATTTCTTTAGAATGATCAATGCGACGCCATCATCCTAGTCGGCTCAAGAACAACCCATCAAGAGAGTCTCTTTCGAGGAATTGCAAAGTGAGTGTATCATCAGACAGGTCCTCAACAAGAAGGTTGATTCACCTGCAAATCAGCAAGCAGGCAAGTAGTCCTCTAAGGAAGTAGACCAGACACAAGCCCAAAATAGGGGCCATGATAAAGACAAGGGTCAAGTCGATAAGGGTCAGGTCACCCAGGTTGATGTCTCAGGAGGACTCTTTCAAGGCAAATTTGAAACTCCCCCTTTCCTGACCACCATCTGTGTGTTTGGGAAGAACCTCCAAAACTGCCTGCTAGATTCAAGAGCCTCTACTAATGTGATGCCCCTGAGCATATGTAAAGCACTTAGAATAATGCCAACTCCCTTTCAATGTAAGGTAACATAGCTTAACAAGACTAAGATCAACATAGTGGGAGAGATTAATAGAATACCTATGCAAATTGTTGTTGATCCCAGGATCTAATAGACTATTGATATTCAAGTGGATGACATCCTGGATACGTATGGTATAATTCTAGGAAGGGATTTCACAAGAGCATTGAATGGGTACACTGCAACTGACTACTCGCACTTGTGGTTACCATGGAAAGGAATGTCGAATTAGATTCAGATTGATCAGGAGCCACACATGAGATTTATGATCATGAAATACAACAACACAAATGAAGTGTTGTTTGCTGAAATGGATTTGGGGAATTTCTCCCCAATATCATGTTTAAATGAACAAGAATACCTTGAAGAAGAAGGAACAAGTGAGGTTTTCCTCATACTATGTAGCCCGCTACTGATTTGGCCAATACCTCTCAAAGCACTAAGATGTTGATAGAATCAGATGATGAAGAATCAGGGGAGGGTTATAATCATGGGTTGTTGGATGGTTTCCAGGACTTCATAGAAAAATGTGCACAGGACCAGCTCAGTTTGGGAGATAGAATGAATTTTCAAGAGCTTTTGCTACCTAATTGGTGCAGGGTGTATAATTCTACACATTCAGAGTTTGAGTGTTGTTTATGCCAAACAACAATCAAGCACATTCAAAGACAAACCACTTCGAAGGAGGAAACTAGATCAACACCACCAGAAAAAATTCCTCCAACCCCTACATCTCATCAAAAGCTTACTGAAATGAGGCCCTCTTCAAAATCGAGGGTTGGCTTTGTTGGTTTTGCATTCAAGGATTCTCCCAGGTTTTGGACACTATGTTTTGATGGATCCAAATCCAAGCATGGAGTTGGAGCCAGTTTCGAGCTAATCAGCCCCAGAGGCAAGTCATACTTTGCGGCACATAGGCTTCAATTTTATTGTACCAACAATGTAGTAGAATATGAGGCCTTGGTCGTGGGACTCCTTTTAGTATTAAGAAAGGGTGTTAAAATGCTCCAAGTGTTTGAAAAAATTCAGCGTTGGTCATAAAGCAGGTTAGAAAGCTCTATTCCTATTATAATCGAAGACTCACCAATTAGAGGCACTAGGTATGGGATTTGTTGGAAGGACTAGATGCATTCAATATACAACTAATCCTACACTCCCAAAATCATACGACCAAAGCCTTAGCATAGGTCGCAAGGACGTTGCAGCCACTGTCCTTGTCGGGCCTCAAGAGATTCACTATGGAACTCACCTTTGTCTCGTCTGTGCCAGACAATGTGGAAAATTTCCAAGTGTTTAACGAAGATAAGCACATCCTCGATTTTATCACCAGTTCAGATGTGTTCACTACATAGATGATAGATGAGGTTGAACCTCAAGAGGCTGAGTTGGATTTGGAAGGGGTCATTAATCTGAAGACCAACACTATCCCAAGAGGGATGGTCCAATTAGAACCAATCTTTGACTTGGATCAGATCAAGGACTAGGATCAATAGGCCAAGAAGGATACTATCAGTGGCCAGTGTGACACTTGCAACCTCAGAACAATTGGGAATGCAAAGAATATATTTATTGGCAAGGTGTGCACAACAGAGGAAAGAAAAGGCATAGTTGATGCTTTGCAGAAGTATCATGATGTTATCGCTTGGAGTTATGAAGATCTCAAAATGTATGATACATCAATTATCACCCATACCATCCCTCTCAGGCTGGATGTAGAGCCATTTCAACAACAACATCGTCCTGTCAACGCATTGCTGGAACCAATAATATACAAACAAGTAAAAATATTATAGTCGGCTAGGATTATTTTCCTGATTAGACATTCCACATGGGTGGCTAATTTAGTTCTTGTCAGAAAGAAGAATGGGGAGATCAGATTGTGTGTTGACTATCACAAATTGAATAGGGCCTCAGAAAAATAAAACTATCCTATACCCTCATTGGATGAAGTGTTGTAGATAGTAAATGGTGCTTAGATGATGTCCTTCCTGGATGGGTAATCTCAGTATAACTAGGTGATGGTACAATACAAAGATAGACACAAAATGGTGTTCACCACTAAATGGGGAACTTTTTCTTATAGATGGATGTCATTCGGACTCATCAATGCTAGTGCCACCTTCCAATGGGCCATGGACATTGTGTTTAAGGATCTGATTGGAAAATGCATAATCATCTACATGGATGATTTAATGGTATTCCCAAAGCAGCGGAGTAACCTTGTTGCTACCTTGTGTAAAGTCTTTAAGAGGTGTCGTGAATTTAGGGTTTCCCTTAATCCCAAGAAGTTCATTTTCAATGTCACTGAAGGGAAATTACTTGGGCATGTCCTCTCTGAGAGGGGTATTTCTATTGACCCTAAGCATATCCAATCAATCATGAAGATCCAATTTCTTGGCATCAAGAAGGAATTAAATTTTTTTTTCGTAAAGATTAACTTTCTTTGTAAGTTTATCACGGGCTTCATAGAAATCGTCAAACCACTCAATTTTATGCTAAAGTAAGACAACAAGGTAGAGTGGACCCCAGAAGAAAAGCAAGCTTTTGAGGAAATTGAGAAGGCAATCACTGACGCACTTTTTTTGGTCAGCCCCAACTATCTGAAGCCTTTCTACATATATTCATTCGCTTCAAATCACTCGTGTGCCAACATTTTGACACAAAAGGATAATGAGGGGAGCAAGCATCCAATCGCCTTCATGAGTACCCCTCTAAAAGATGTCGAGTTGCGCTATCACAACATGAAAAAATAGGCTTATTCCCTTGTTAAAGGGGTAAAGAAGTTTAGACACTATATCCTACATAACAAGGTGTTTGTCATAGTTCCTGACCCAGCTATAAAAACATTTCTTATGCAAAATGAGTTAGAAAAATGAAGGGCAAGATGGATTACATTACTACATGAATATGATATGGAAATTCAGCCAATGAAATTGGTGAGGGGATAGGCACTCACATGAATGATCACTGAAGTGGTCGTGGACATAGGTCCTAAACTCATGATGTAGCAATATAAACTGAAGGATATTTCTCAAGGAGAATGGTACGAGGACATCAGGTATTATCTGTTGAACCATAAATGTCCACACCATTTGTACAGGGTCCAAAAATGTTCTCAGAAGTTGAAAAGCAGCAGTTACATGTTGTAGAGTGCTATATTGTATAAGAGAAATCATGAAGGTATCTACCTAAGATGTCTTGGTAAGGAGGAATTTGATCAGGTCCTCGGGGAATTCCATGATAAGTGCAGAACTGGTCACGGTTCTGGCTTGTCTACCATGAATCAAATATTAAGAGCTGGATATTATTGGCCTACGATTTTCAAGGTTGCACAAAACCATGTCCATATCTACCACATATTCCAGACCACAGCCACCCGAGAAAAGAATGTTCTCACATTGCAGCCTATTTTGGAGGTAAGACCATTTGCTCAGTGGGGTATTGACTTCATTGGTCTGGTAATCCCTCCATCATTTGTAGGAAACAAGTACATTCTAACTGCTTTAGATTACTATTCTAGATGGACAGAAGTAATTGCATGTAGGCAATGCACAACTGAAGTAGTCACTAATTTTCTAGAAAGTTTTATTTTAAATCACTTCAGTTGTCCTTATGCGTTGGTGTGTGATAATGGTCCTACATTTGCTTCATTAAAATTTGCTAGTTGGGAATTTGATTATGGTATCTCCCTTAAGTTTTTCTCCAATTATTATCCTCAAGGCAATGGTATTGTTGAGTCAACCAACATAAATTTTATCACTGTGATCAAGAAGTTACTAGATAGGAATCCTAAGGACTAGCATACCCAGCTCCATTTTTCCCTTTGGGTAGATTGCACCCGTCGCAAGGTTGCCCTTGGGGATTCCCCGTACCACCTCATTTATGGCTTGGAGCCTATTTCCCCCATACATCTGAAAATTCATACCTTCTAGTTCATTAATTATTTTTATGAAGGAGGAGATTGTAGAGAAGCTCACCTCGTCGAGTTGTTACACTAAGAAGAAATACGAGACCAAGCAATAGAATTTTTTTCCAAACATTCGGGCATGGTTAAAAGATGGTTCGACCATCAAGCCAAAGTTAAGGCCTTCCACATTTCTGATCTAGTCCTATACTAGGACAAGGCCCATGAGAAGAAAGGGGGACACAACAAATTCAACAAGCTTTGGCTTGGCCCCTTTCAAATTTCAGAAATCATTGGAGATAACGTGTTTCACCTCAAGAACTTAACCAGTGAGGATGTCCCATTACCTGTCAATGGGCAACACCTCAAGCATTATTTACAGGCCTAACCTCTTTTGGAGTTGTCTGTGTAAATAATTGTACATAGGTTAGGGTAGGTTTCCCTACTTTGATTTCTTGCTTCATTTTGTTGTTTTTTGCATGTTACCTAGTTGTTTTTTTGCCTTTAGCGAGGGTTCCCCTTGTTCCTGCTGCGATGGCCAATCTTGGCTGACAAATGGTTTACCCTATTGACCACTCTTATTTTGTTCTCTAGATAAGCCTTCATTCCCTATTACTAGTCTCTGAAAGCTCTAAATCAATATTTCCTCTTTTGAACTTTGGACTAGTCTAGGATGATGTCCCCATTTGAATTTCCTACGTTTATCATGGAGCACATAGAAAAAACACCTTAAAGTTTCTAAAGAATTGTGTGGTAACTGTTGGGAGGGATGAATAAGTGAAAAATCTAAAGTCTACTCCAGTGACCACTGTGATTTCCAAACCCATAGTGAGGTTCAATGCTTACACAGTTGAGCAAAAGAAAAGAGAAAAGTACTACAAAGCAATATTAAAAATAAAAGAACATAAAACTTAAAAGTAAACAACCGTATGGGTTTGTGAATATCTCTATCAGGGATATGGATGTCTAGCTCAGAATGACAACTCCATCGGGGCTATGGACGCCTAACCGATAGTGGAGCAATGTCCAAGTTACTTTTGGGCTTGGACGAACTACGTAGCTTGTTCTTCCTAATCAGTAGTTGTTCACACAATCTCTGAAGAAAGGAAATGAACTCACTATGCATGCATATCCATGATAATATTGCGGTGTGGTTCAATCTCACCTTCCTTAACTTGTTCTTAGTTCAACCTCAGAAATCGGCTTCTGGTTTGCGAAACTAGAGATCATGGGTTCAGAATGAATCTTTATCTTTAGAACATCAGGAGTGTTTTCCAAATGGAGTCACCATTTTTTGTGTCTATAGCACACATGCCCCATTCAAAATAGGGACCCTCTCTTTCTTTTTTCCTTGCTAGGTCATTTTTTTTCCACCTTCTTCTGCGTGCCCCTCGTTTTGGTGTCCTAGTTTGTCAGCACGCTCTTTAAAGTCTCACCTTTTTAGGTTGACCATATTTTTTCCCCTAGAGTAATAAAATTGCTCAGTCTTGGCAATTCGAGTTTCGGGTGTTGGGCTTCCTTCTACCTTCTTCCTTCTTTTCATTTTATTCCCTCTGCCTTCATGCTCCTCGCAGTCTAACCTTCAGGTTTCAGACTTTGGGCTTCCCTTTGCCTTCATGCTCCCCGCAGTCCAACCTTCGGACTTCGGACATCGTGCCTCCCATTCCTGTCATCCGACTTTCGAACTTCGTGGCTCGTGTTTCCTCCTTCCCTCACTCATCTTTCAGATGTTGAACCTCATGTTTCCTCCTTGCGTCATCCATCTTTTAGTCATCACACGTCGACTATTCATTTTCCCTCTTACTCCCTTCGCCCTTCGCTCTACATCCGTCTGCTCCCTGCTATCAAACTTTCAGATTCCCATCCTCGGGTTTCCCCTCTCAGGTTTCCTTTGTGACTTTTCCATTCTACACGGCCATCAACCTTCATCTTCCTGGACCTCAGACCTCGATGATCCCTTCATCATTGATTTTGCTTAGCAGATTTTCCAATGGCTATCTTGTTGGGTCTCAAAAATGTAGGTTTGAACCATGAGAATTTTCCAAGCTCTCACAATGCTATTGGCCAACTAACAAGGCCAACCAATATAGTTGAACCTTCTACTCTTAAGGCTTTGCTAGACCTAGGCAGGTGTACCTAAGTGAATGATGCAGATTTTGGATTATGTTTCCTATTGGACCAATCTATCTACAATGGCAATTTGACAATGGAGAAATGTGGTCTAAGTTTGGTGTAAATTGTATATGCAATATCAAGGTAAAATTAATATGTTCAGTCAACAGATGTAAATAAAATGGATAAACTAAATAATGAAAATAAGGGAGATTAGTGCCTTGTTGGGTAAAACGAAGTCAAATGAAAGTTTTAGATGGATGGCTTCTTTGTAGCAAGTTCTCTAATTGTTTGGCATACAAATATAAGTCTATAACTGGTATAAACATGCAAAAATATGATTGACAATCCCTACTTGAGGTAGAATATCAATCCTAATTATCTGATTCTTCTTACTAATCCAAATAACATTCCCAGATTACTATAATTGATTGAGAGGATTTTAATTCTTATTTAGAGAACCCAATTAATCAAATCACACAAATACAACAAATGTGCACTGATAAATTGAACATATACTTGATATTTCAACTTAAATAATTGAGAAACATTGAGTTGGAGACAATCAAATAATTGCAAAAAATCAACAAACAATTGATGCTAGAATAGAATCACTGAATCAATGGTCTTTCATTATCTTCCTCAAATCTTATACATGCAACATGGTCCTTTTGAGAAAAAAATTCTAAAAATAAATCCTATACTTCCTGCTATCTACCTTCTCCCTCTCCTCCTTTTACTCCCTGATTTTTGAAATATTTATATAGTACATTCCAAGGGTCCCAACCCTTTATTTTACTGTGCAACCGCTTGACATTCTGATTATGGTCGTTTACATTCTGTGACAAAAATAAAATATTTGATTATATTGCCTTTATTGGCTGTAGACACATAAAATATACATGCACCTGATCTTGATTACTAACATCATTTTCGTCATGAATCATACTCTCAGCTTAACATCACTTTTCATCCCTTAATTAGTAAATCATTATTTATTTGATTAAGTCATTCTTCCTTATTGATTAAATTAATCAATTTAATTTAATTAGTCCCTAAAGTCTTCTCATTAAATTGAATAAATTAAACATTATTTGATTTAATCTAACATTATCCCCTTTAGTTAAATAAATCAAAATCATTTATTTAATTAAACCCTTTCTCTCAATTTGATTTAAATCAATTCATAAATTTAAGTCTAAATTGTCACATCTCCTAATTCTTCATTAAATTAATTAATCTTTGATTAATTTAATCCTAATCTATGTCACATCCTCTAGAGAATGTAACTTGCACAATAAATCAATTACTTTGATTTATTAAATCTCTATTTTCCCTCACATGGCATCAAAAGGGAATATTCCCTCAAATTTGAACTCAAAATCCAAGTGGATGGGTACTTCCAACAAGGCATTTAAGACCTCTTACATGTCCTTGGCCTTGAGCCAAGTGACATTAACTCCATTTCTTTCATCCCCCCTAAACATGTCACTTCATCAAATTCAAAATTCAAACTTGCACATTGATCAAAATGTGCTCAACCTTCAACCATTCACATCTTGACAAGTGTCACTTGGCCATTGGATGTTGAATGAGCCCACATTGCTTATTTTCACTTTCTCTTCCATTTTGGAAATCTATAAATGAGAGACTCTTCCTCTCATTCTATCATCCACAATTTGAGTAAACTTATTATACTCAAATCCATCTTCAAGCATAGTCATTTTCATCTAGTTTTATCAAGTTCTTAGCTAGGTTATGCAAGAATTCAACCAACAAAGTGGATCAAAATCACAAAGCTTACAAAGGAGTTGGGAAAGGGCTGATTTCGACACATCAATTGGCACCAACTCCCCCATGGGATCAAGAGTTTGCATGCTTAATTAGGATTTCATTTTTTTCTTGTTTATTTCTTCATTTTTCCTATTTTAAAGCTTTGTAGATGGATTTCATGGGGAATCCTTGTTTTTAACTTGCATATGATTTAATATTGTGCTTGTTTGCCTTATTTGTGCAGGTATGAATTTGGGGTTCTTAAAAATAGGAAAAATGAAGAAATAAACAAGAAAAGCAATGAAATCCTAATTAAGCATGCAAACTCTTGATCCCACGGGGGAGTTGGTGCCAATTGATGTGTCGAAATCAGCCCTTTCCCAACTCCTTTGTAAGCTTTGTTATTTTGATCCACTTTGTAGGTTGAATTCTTGCATAACCTAGCTAAGAACTTGATAAAACTAGATGAAAATGACTATGCTTGAAGATGGATTCGAGTATAATAAGTGTACTCAAATTGTGGATGATAGAATGAGAGGAAGAGTCTCTCATTTATAGATTTCCAAAATGGAAGAGAAAGTGAAAATAAGAAATGTGGGATCATTCAACATCCAATGGCCAAGTGGCACTTGTCAAGATGTGAATGGTTGAAGGTTGAGCACATTTTGATCAATGTGCAAGTTTGAATTTTGAATTTGATGAAGTGACATGTTTAGGGGGGATGAATGAAATGGAGTTAATGTCACTTGGCTCAAGGCCAAGGACATGTACGAGGTCTTAAATGACTTGTTGGAAGTACCCATCCACTTGGATTTTGAATTCAAATTTGAGGGAATATTCCCTTTTGATGCCATGTGAGGGAAAATAGAGATTTAATAAATCAAAGTAATTGATTTATTGTGCAAGTTGCATTCTCTAGAGGATGTGACATAGATTAGGATTAAATTAATCAAAGATTAATTAATTTAATGAAGAATTAGGAGATGTGACAATTTAGACTTAAATTTATGAATTGATTTAAATCAAATTGAGAGGAAGGGTTTAATTAAATAAATGATTTTGATTTATTTAACTAAAGGGGATAATGTTAGATTAAATCAAATAATGTTTAATTTATTCAATTTAATGATAAGACTTTAGGGACTAATTAAATTAAATTGATTAATTTAATCAATAAGGAAGAATGACTTAATCAAATAAATAATGATTTACTAATTAAGGGATGAAAAGTGATGTTAAGCTGAGAGTATGATTCAGGATGAAAATGATGTTAGTAATCAGGATCAGTTGCATGTATATTTTACGTGTCTACATTTTTCCCCTCTTTGAAGCAATGTACTTGTTGCATTGATTGAAAGAATAAACTGTTGTGATCAAAGTTCAAAATTTCTCGATTTTCCGAATTCCCCACTGTTGCCCCAGTGGAAGGATTATGCTGGTATACTGCCCCCTCAAGAGATCAAGCGACAATGTACGACTTTCTGATCAAGATTGCGATAAAATGTGAGAGGAGTGGTTCTATTGATCAAAGAACGAAAGATAGTTCTTTGATGTAGACAATTCTGATGATGTATAGACAGTCATCGGCCATGGGTAGCCTCGTGTATATTTTGATACAACACACTAATTTTTAGATAGAAATGTTAGTAAATATAGAATAATAAGAATAATAAGATGGATGGAAGGAGGATCCACACAAGTTCACATTATTACCGATTATGATGATGTATTGCTTACCAGGAGTTGGGATTTTTAAAGCACCAATTACTTTATGTTTCATAGCACACATAGGTACGATGCATCAAGGTATAAAGGACCAGGATGGCGTTGAACCCAGTGTGATGGACTTTGACTCGACAATCAGATAGGAGTATTCTTGTTCACACTTGACATACAAAAACCTTTCTAGGACGAACCTAACAAAGCAAGTATTTGCCAAGTTATTTTACAAGAATATCCAACAAGCACAATAGATAAAAAAGATAATGATCATTGCCCCATTCCTTTCTCTCTAATTTTTTTTTTTTTAGGCATCATCAAGAGGTCCTAGGAATGAGCACAAAATAAGATAAGTCAAAAAAGACCAAGGAAAAATTAAAAAAACAAGCTGATGTTCTTCATATCACTAGCCAAGGCTAAACTACTACGAGATACCTGATGCTTATGCCCATCATAGGAAGGATTCATCCTAGGACATGTTGTGATCAGGATTTTGGTGGGACTGATTGGGTGATAAGTTATTAATACTCTGAGCTGACCAACTTGCTTGCTTACTGACTTAGACTTTCAAAACTTTGACGATTAGGGTGTTGGTTGAGCTACTGTTGAGCCAACGAAGCCTGTTGTTGGGCAAGCTGTTGTTGAGAAAATGAAGTCTATTATTGGGCGAGCTGCTTTTGAGCCAACCAAGTTTTTCATTGGGTAAGCTGCTATGCCTGAAAATCTTGCAGGGTTTTTTGGTATTCTTGTCGATGGATTGCTTGCATTTGTGCTTGGTATTGTGCTTGCCCCTGTTGAGCTTGGTGTTGGGCTTGAGCTTGAAGTTGAGCTTGTCGGGCTACTTGAGCCACTTGTGCAGCTTGTTGGGCTTGGAGTGCCTTTTGGTGGGAAGTTTGCAACATGTAGAGAATGAATTTTCCACGTTGAGTTTTGGTGGTGGTTGTGGCAGATTGGGAATGGTGTTGATTGTTGGGGTGAGCAGAATGGTCTCATTGATTGCAAAGGTTTGAGTGGTGAATGGTACAATTGAGATTCTTGGTCCTTGAGACACTTGAGGAATTGTAGATGTGTTAATTGTTGGGGTTGCTTGGATGGTTGCCATTTGTTGTTGCGATATTGTTGGCAAAATGAAAGGATTTGATATGATGCTTTGATTTATGAAGGGGGTGTTGTTTGGATTTGGTTGATTGACGGTTAAAGGGGGAAGACTCATGAAATCAAATATTTAAACTATATTTCACCTTTTACATTTCATTTTATCTTTTCTTGCCTTCACATTTCACTTTATACTTCATCCGCTCTTAATATTTTATCACTTTATGCCTTTATGTTTACCACAATACCATGGGCTTTGACCTTTCCTACCACGGTAACGTGGTGATCGGCCCCATACTGACTATCATATCTACCTTCATTGGTTACCGCCTTACCGCGGTCTCTCCTTCTACCACCTGTGGTATGGTGGTGTTCCCCGTCACGGTCTATCCTTTCCCTTATCGCTCCACTGCCAGCTTCATTCTAATTGACTGCAGTGTAGCGGTAACCATTTGTTGACCGTCACCTTTGCTTCTACTGCTCACTACTTTATTCACCGCAATCACCAGAGTCTATGGTTTAACCATGCACGGTACTGCAGTATATCTTTTCGTTGCTACCTCCGTCGCTCACTAACCGTTACCGTAGTCTCCCTGTAGACTGTCTGCGGTGTTGCGGTAAACTATCCTAATCGCCGCCTCGCCACTTATCTCCTTCCACCGTGGTGTCTACTAACTGTTACCTCACCACCACTGTGATACTACGGTCAATGAATTGACCGCATACGGTGTGGTGGTGATTTTTCACTGCCCATTGCTTCATTGTTCACCATGCCACCGCGGTCTATGTGTTGACTGCCAACGGTAGTGCGGTAAGTATCTCTTGCTACATTGTCTTCATTCACTACATAACCATCGGCTTGCTAACGACTGTCCATGGTGCTGTGGTAAGGGCTTATTGTGACTACTCTTAATCGCTCACCATGATACCTCGGGCTAGATTAAACTGCGTGCAGTATAGCGGTAGAGTAAAAAGGTATGAAAGGCTTTAATTTTGACAGTCGTATGGCGGTTAAGGTCATTTCAATGGTATGAGTGGAGAACGAAATGATCTTTTATGAAAAGAATAGTGAAAATATTAGATTCAAATGGCAAAACCTTAGGTTTTTTCATGGAAAATTTAGGTTCTAACATATCCTCCGATGACTTCTAACTCTCGGGCTCCAATTATCCCATCGTCGTCCTAAAATTCAAACCCACCTACCTCAACTACCGCCGTAACAAAATTCATTGGGGGTATGAATTATGCATTAGGGGCTATTTAAATGAGCTTCGACCTATCATTTTCACATGTCAAGAGTAACCGAAAATCACAGTGTGACCCCAACAATCTCTTCCTCCACACTCGCGCTCTAGTTTCACTATTCTTCGAGGTTTGGCATTCTGCTTCTTCGGGCCCCGAAGGTAGGATCGCCATTCGAATGCAATTTCCATTTCTCGACTTCGTGAGTTAAAAAAATAAGTGATAAAAAGAAAAAACTAGAAGCCTGGTAGGGGATAATCCCACCTTGAAAACCCATAAGTTCGAAAACTGAAAATAAACCATTTGGAGGTTAAAATCTGAGCTCGAGACCTGGTCATCCCGTCAGTGATCTTTGGAGCAGGAAACAACACCTTTCAGGCTCGAGCCTCTCTCCGGCCATGACATGAACTTAGAAAAATCACCTTAATGGCGAAGCTCCTCCCGGGTTCCATACCATGGAGTTCCCTATCCATTTCACCACTTCACTTGGCCTTCCACTAACGTCCTTCCAGGTTTGCAATGTCCACCTAAAACTCATGACAATTATCCACTTCAAAGTTGTCTTCAGACTCCATTCTTTAGACTTCTGTCCTCAGGTCATCGTCGCCACTCCATAGTTCCATACGGCCGCCATGAGACATCTTCCCAGCTCCCAGGTCTCGATCTCCCTTTCGCCCTATTGGGTTCAAACCAAAAGAAATGATAAGTCGAAACCCCTCTCAGACTCTGGCATTCGGACTTCCATTCCCATAACTCTATCTTGCTTTCGTTGTTCCACATGGCAAAAAATGTCCACCTTTCTGGACATAGGACCCCGAACCTGAATTCACCCCCGAGGCCTTAGACAGACAGAATGAGCCCGCCTCAGGTCTGATCTATCGCGAAGCCAATCTCTGACTTTCGTCTATGCTTCACCATTCCACATGGCCATCCCTATCCATCTTCCTGACCCCTATAGCCCAAACTTCAGAATCCAGCTTCCAGAATGTCATTTGCCCCGTGTTGTTTCAAGTAGTTGACACTTGACAGCTTTCCTGTAGCTCAGGCCCAAATTCCTAAATGGTGACTCAAATGGCCTCCAAATTGAAAACGGATTTTGACCCACGTGCTTAAAATTGACCTTCTCCCACATACCCCCTCTGTTAAGAAAAATTGAGGCTAGGAAAAATCATCTGAGACTCCCTACCCTGTTAGCCCTTTCTAAACAACATTTTGGCAGGGAAAGTCCAGCCCATAGGGCCCGGGTCATCCGTTTTCCTCCAAGTATTATTTTAATCAAGTATCAGACTTTTATTAAATGAAAATTGTGGATCTAACCTTGATTTGTAGGAATTTGTCTCAGGTTGCATCCACATGTTTAGTTTTGTTGACTCCCATCTCTATGTGTAGGATTTATGGAATCTGGTGCAGAGGCCTCTAGGGTAGCCAAGGGCAAAGGAAAAATAACTACTAAGGCTCCTCAAGGCAAGGAGGAAAAATACCAAATAAAATACCAATTTTAGGGAGCACCACTACACTCCAAAATGACCACCAGATGGAGAGACATAACAAACACAAAACTGGACATGTCAACATTGATGACTTTACACAAAGGGTCAGATTGGATCCAAAGACCAAAAATGCTTGGCTAATCTGAAGCAGTGGATTGGCTAAGGCTGTCAGCTTCCCTCCCGCCTTGGTCACCCCCGAATTAGTAATGGCTTGCAGAGAGGCATATCAGCTAGAGACAAGAACCATAGTGGATAGGGATGGTAATATATTAGCTGATATGTTCGGGGAATGAATAACAAAAACCTTTCACATACCCATCTTCAGAAGCATGGTTATTCCGACCATTCCAGAATGCAAGGGGATGTGGGACGAAGACCCTCTAGGGTGCAAAAAGCTAATCAACCAATATTGGTTGAAGGAGAAGCGGGGCAGTGCTGCCAAGGTTCCTAAGGAATTATACCGTAGTGATTTCTTCGAGGACTACCATGACATGGTAACCTTGTTGAGTAGAGTAAAGGGCCTTCCAACTACAACCTTCTTCCAAGAATGGATGATGTACTTTATCAAATAGATCCTCCATGGAAAGGTCACCACATTCTACTAGGGAGAAATTATCAGTGACTACTTCCATGAGTAGTTCATCAATGTCAAGAAGACCTCCAGATTTTATATGACATCATACCTAGTGTATTCACTGGTTGATAGATGACACTACCATGGGCTATTCATAGTGCCTAATGTGGTTTCAGGCAGAGAGCTCAAACCATACGAAAAGTACCCTCAGTTACAATATAGGAACTTCAAGAAGGGCTACTGCAGGGTAAATGATGTGTTCATTGCATATATCATCAGATTGCTCATAGGTGATTTTGAGAGGATAATCTCTCATAGTGCCAGGGACCTCCTCAAATGCTATGCCTTCTTGTTCATTCAGTATCCAAATTTTACCTACATACGTGCCCAAGGATTCTCCGAAAGGCCAAATAAGCTGCCCTTGTACCCTAATGACCGGATTATCCTATTGGAGTTGTCTTGGTAGCTACGCCATGTACACAACATTCTAAGCAATAAACATCTAGTGGGAATCCCATACCCCCTCACACTTGGCCAAGGGATGTATGAGCTTTGTACATCCCAATGCGCAGGGAATTCAGAGAAAGAATTAGCTGAATACTGCTTCAAGTCACATACAGCTAGGTCATGGGTAGACCCATACGACCACATTCGAAAGGCACTTGAACACGAGTATGCCCACCTCCACCATTTCAAGGATTTCTAGGCTAATTGCAAAGATGACCTTGAGGTGCGGGTGCGACACTATATGAAAGGGTAAATTTTTTCTGATTCCAGATTAATTTGAAGAGGAAAGCACAGTGATCGATCCAAGATATAATGCTATCATGAACCTACCACTGCCCTTGATTGATTGGGATGAGCAAGAGGTTGATGACCTCGATATTCTCACCAAGCTCATTGAGGCTCAAACAAAGGCATGGATTCATGGGCAGGTGGCCCATTTGAAGCAACACAGAGTCGCCTTGACATTCAAGGGACTCAGGAGTGAACCAAGTGGTTCAGATGATGGGATGGCTGCTACTACAACTAGGGAAACATCCAAGTCCCCACCATCTGTCGGGTTCAAAAGAGAAAGGAGGTTGACGAGCAATAGCCTAGCTCGAAAGTTTACACTAGAAAGGCATTGGAGGATGAGCCTCCTAAAAAGCATAGAAGAACGGGCAACATCACTAAAATGCCAGTAATACCTAAAGATCCACTCCATGAGGGAGAAGAGATGAAAGCTGATCCGCCAAGATCTCCACTTGCTTCATCTTCTATTGCAACCAATGTTGCTATTGCCACCATTCCACCCATTTTACATACAATAGTTGCTTCCTCTCCACCCATGGTGGACATTGTTTTCCACCTCGCCTCCACTTCTCCAATTGCACAGGTCATATCAGTGGATTCATCCTCTGCCACTACCTCACCAATTTCATCATCCTCCATGTCTCCTTCTTTTTCTCTTCTGACTATTGCCACTACTGCTACAATGCCTTCCCTTTCTCTCCTAGAGTCCTTCATTAAGTATATGCAGAATGTGTCATCTGAAATTTTGGGAATGTTCACAAATCCGTGGGTGTAGGCTGCAATTTCCCAAGCAATGGTTAATCCCCCAACTCTTCCTCCTCCTACGGAGCCACCTAGTATGGAGGCTACAATGAAAATATCTGATGAGCTGGAGCTACAACAACTGGAGGCAGCTAAGTGGCTAGAAAATGAGGAATTTGAGTATCATGACCACCCAATATATGAACATTGGGTGATCAATGAGGTGGCCTATGAGTCTTCCAATGATGATAGCAAGGTTATAGGCACATACATAATTCAAGAAATGGTTGATCCAGAGCTCGATGCGGAAGGGGACAAAAAACTCAAGGAGATTGAAGATAAAGAGGTTGAAGGACAACCTATGGCTGAAGAAAGAGTCTCTACCCCAGAGGCGGAGGGTGATAGGTCTCCAATGGAGAGGCATGACCAAGCCCTTGAGCATGATGAGGAAACATACTTTCATGAAAATAGATAGGAGGATAAGCCCGGGGAATGCGGGCATGATCAGGATGGAGAAGAAAGGAGTACTGAGGGAGAACAACATCCTAGTGAGTGACTACCAACCAAGTCTCCCATCAAGTGAATAGTGTTCATCCAGGATTCTGATGAGGAGAAGGATGACACAAAGGTTGAGCAGGAAGTTCTCAATGACAAGGCTATTGAACTTAGGCCTGAAGGTGGAAAGGATCAACAAAACTCATTATAGGAAAAGTCCTTAATGCTTGATTAGTTGGAAAGGAAACTAAAAAGGAGAACTCTCGTCCAAAAGGATCCAAAAGCATGGCTGGAGGCAATATTGGCTAGAGATCACATAGGTACCAAGAAGGAGAAGAAGCCAATAATTAGATCAAGAGTAACGATGGATGCCTCTGGCTCTAGAGTCATGCAAATAGCTACATCGGTGGTTTGAGAACAAGGAATAAGCTACAAAATTTCCAACATTGACTTGGGAGTGGCCACCAGAGAGAAGAAAGTTGACCATCTCCAATAATTAGTCACCATAGTGGTGCACCTTATTCAGTAGGATAAGGTTTCGAAGGAGGAGCTTAAGGCATAGGTGGCTAATTTGATAACCTATATTTAGCAATGGTCATCCCTGGAGGAACAACCTACCACATCATCAAACCCACCATAGTTTTTGTCCCAAGAAAAGATTAACAAGCTGGAAAGAAGAAGGAATTGGGACAAGACCATGAAAAACTGGTTCCGACAGGTCTTGGATATTGGGAATATGGGTATCAATTTGGTTGTTCGAACATCGAACAAGTTCTTAGAAGTGAAAATTTCTCTTGAAGGTATGAGGAAAATTTGAATTGAGTTCCCAAAGAATTATGGGGTTTCCTACCCAAATATTTAGGCTATCGTCGCAATGCCAAGTGATGTTTGGGAAAAGGAGTTTGCCTTCAAGGACGATGACCATTAGTTAATGGATGTGTGGAAGCGAGACTTCAATCACCAGAAGGGGAGGCTAGATCAAGTCCTTGAGCGAGTAACTCTAGATGTTGAATGGGCCAAGGAGGCCCAGAAGGACTATTTTTGATACTTGAAGTTGATGATAGGGTATGAAATGCCCACTGTCAAGATCAATCCAGAGAGAATAAAGCCTCACTTCTCAAAGTGGATGGAGGATGGGATGTCAACCGAGGTTATGATAGCTTTTATGAGCTTTGTTGCCTAAGCTTTTTCCTAGTCTGAGCTATTCAAGGACTACGTTTCCAAGTATAACGAGGACTGGGAAGAGATTGTTAACAATTCCAAAGAATGGAGCTAGCAGGTGCTGAAATCCGACATCATTGAGGTCGATAAGTTCTATTTGGTGGTCTTGAAATTCATAGAATATGTAGCTTTGAAGAAGCAAGAGGGAAACCCTGTTATTGATGAAGACTTCCTAAAGGAATAGTTGTGGCAAGGAGCAATCAGAAAGAAGACACAAATGCTACAGTGATGCCACTAGAAGAAAAAATAGGGAAAGGACAAATGATTTTTTTTTTAAAATTGTAATATATTTTGGGTAGGTAGAACCCTAATTTATAGTTAATTGTGGCCACACAAATGTAATTCAATCTTGGCCACATGTTCTTCTTTTGAAACACTATAAATAGGGGAGCCTCCTCTAATTTTGAAGAGGTTGAATTGTTGTAAAGACATGCTGTAGAAACTACAATAGAAATACATTGATTTTGGTGCATTTCTTTATTTCTTCTCATGTTTCATGGTTCTTCTCTCATAATTTAAGGATTTAGTTAGATTTAATTTTTTGTTCTAGTTCCCTTTCAGTTAAATTTGGTATATTTAGTAATGCTGTTCTTGATTGTGAATATTTTGTTGTGTTGATGCTTTTCTTGTCCATACTTTTGGTCATTTTCTGATAGTAGATGGTTGTGCAAAGTTAGCCTGGACTTTGATTTTTAAGTTGCCTCTAAAAATTATCTTTGTTCGTGCACATGTGTGGTGAATGAGTGATAGAACATTTGTAGTCCTTAGAAGATAGCATAGGTTTCATGATATTGTGAAATTACTGGTTAAGTGAAATTATATTTTAAGGAAATTGTCCATAGTAGAAGTCTCCATGATCACTATTCTTTCATAGTTGCAAGTCGAGGAACTTGCCCTCTTCCCTGCTCTTTTTCCATTTTTTTTTTAATAAATGACCTATGATAAGGTTCATTGCACTTCGTAAAGCCAAAACTCAAAATAGAGAATGGAATTCAAGACTGCTATTTGAACCTGTAGCAAAAGTGCAACAACTTCCTATTTGAAGAACTCTATTCATAGATCCAATTCTCCTCCATCTTTGTCCATGTAATTCTGCCCTGTGATTCCAGCCAATCACATCATAAATCAACTGATATATTCGAAGCACTGTCATGACCTGACATCCAAGAGACCTTGGGATAGTGTTCTGCAATTTGATTGTGGAAGATTATCTTTCAAGAGAGGTAATGCACCTATGCATTTCCTGTGTTGAGAAATGCTTAAAAACACCATCAACAGTCTCAATGTTCTAAAATAGCTCTTTATTCCTATTTTAATTTGTTAAAAAAAAGAGATTTAATATAAGATTTTATCCTATAAACCTTATTTTTTTATGTGTAATTCATTAAATGATGAAGAATTGAAGGCACTCATTTCATCTCATGAATCCATGGTCTAGCCAAGAGAATATTGTATGAAATATCATCGAGCATGACATGGATGGGAGTTTTCAATACAACCTTACCAACTTTAATAGGCAACATGATCACACCAAGTGGTTGTCTTCGGGGACCACATTGTCAAAATCATGGATAGACAAGTAATCTAGTTGAATTTTAGTCTTATCTACTCCAATTCTATCTAAAACATAGAAAAATAGTTGCATCAATGGGAATGGAGGAGAATGTGGTTTGATGGACCTATCTTCCTTATTTCATTGGGAAATGAGATCCACATAATGAAAGGACTGTCAACCTTGAGCTGAGTCATGTCAAAGTGTGAATCTATTGATTTCCTTTTTTTGCAAGGACGGGGTTCCTAATTAAACAACACTTTGGAGAGAAATATTGAAAATAGAAAACTAACTCCAAAATACAACCTATAACTTGTCTATTGAAGATTAAGCTCAATATTGATGGAACCAAAAATCATAATGCAAATATGAGAGAGGGAAAATGATGTGCACCAGTCACCAAAAGTGCTTTTTGGAAGCTATCTTAGGACTCATTCACCTTATGGTAAATGGGTTCTAGCTAGGGCTCTGTAAATATGGCTTATGGGTCCTCTTCTCCTATGTTTGCACTTCCAAATCCCCGATTTTCATAGTCAGATAGCTAGAAATAAATCCTTTAGGTGAGTTTCCATAAAATTGTAACAATGATTACAACAAATGCAACCTTCACAACTTCAATATTTCTCTTTAAGAGATCTTCACCTAAAATCTACAAATAAAATTAAAAAGGGGAAAATGTTTTGTCTTTGGTGAATGGTGGTTTTCCTTGGTCAAACCCCATTTTTGTAATTAAACCTTGTAATGAAACAATTAAACATGAAGGAATGATGAATTAACAAAGGAATGCCACAACTCTCCAAACCCTTGTATGAATCTTGGAATGTATATCTACAACTAGCATGAAATCACTTCAATAGATGTGGATCTTGATCTTGAAACTTGAGTTGAAACAATGCATTTGAATGCTTGAATGGATCTTGAACACTACAACAACATATTTTCTTAAATAACATGCATGATGGAAGAATTTGACATGATAATAGGATCTTGATTGTTGCAATAATTCTTCAATAAATCTGCTCTTGAATGCCTTGAAAATTCTCTTGATATGCACACTTGAATACTCTTAAGATAACTTGGATTTTCTAGCTTGAAAATATTGTTAGGTGAAAAATAGTGAAATGACCTTATATTTATAGATATGCAACATTAATTTCTCAAAATTCAAATAAAACAAGCCAACATGTGAATATAGATTTGAAATCATTAAAATACCACCCAAAACATAATTTAAATTTATGTTCTAGGCCTAAGTGAGGACCCATTCTCCCATGGGAAAATAGGTCCTAGGTCACTGACCTAGGACACACATTGCTCAATGAGAAGCGTTATATTATGGCTTTAATGAGTGTTCAGTTTTCTACTTTGTAAATTACAATTAATTCAGCTTGGATTTGAATTAAAGGGGTCAATTAAGGAAAAATAACCTCAATTTATTAATAAAGCCCTAGATAAGTGTGAAAGTGTAAAGAGGTACACTCTACAACACAAAAATAAGGAACAATTAAGACCATTTTATTTAATAAGGCCCTAAACTCAATGTGAATATGTAAAATACATACTACAACACTAAATTAAGGCATAATTTAGTTCATTTTATTATTAATTATTTCCAAATTAAGTGTGAAAAAGGGATACTTATTCCTACACTACACTATCAAAAATATTTATGCTATAAACATTACACCCTTAACCATTATCGATAAGGGTATGCCTAATCCCTACCCTATTAATAATAACCATTATCATCAATGCATCATTTTATTTTTGTTTTTCCAAAAGGGGTAATTAATTTTGAAGAAAGAAAATATCCAAATTAGCTAAATGCATACTCTCAAGCAAAGTTTCTACATCATTTGGTTGCACACTAGGAGGGACAAAAAAATTTTGCAAAGTAATTTGAATTATGACATGATAAACAGGTGATGTTTGAATCAAGTCCCACAACCTGAGAATCAAGTCCCACAACCTGAGATCTTAGCAAGAGTAGCATGAATTTGTTCTACAAGATCATATTATTTACCACTATGCTACATAATGTTAGGTGCAAGTGGAATGTATGGTTGAGGAAATGGAATGGATAGAATTTTTTTAATTTTCTTATTAGTATTAGTGTTATATGTGTGAGAAAATCCATGATAACTTGGGTGTTGTGACACATGATTACTAGTGAGTTGTTTTTCAGAGTTAAAGATTTTTCCAGGAGGTTATGGAGGTCTATTGCAGGAGCACCTTGAGCTTCAAATAGGCAAAACTAGAAAATTTCCATTTTCATCATGAAGGAATTGTAAAAAGGTCATGAGAAGACCTGTTCAAATGTATTTGAGTTCTCAAATAGGTCTCTAGGAGTTAATTAAGCAAATTGGCAAAAATGTTGCTAAAAATGTAAAAGTTGTCAATAAAGAAAAAAATGTAAAAAGTGCACAAAATCAAGAAGACCAAGAGTCATGAGGGAAAAAGAATGGTTTTCTTGATTGAAGTTGGAAAGACAGTTATTTTAAATGATGTAAAAACTCTATAAAGAATTGAAAAGGTCAAGAGGAAACCAGACTTTGTATCTTGAAATCAAAATTAGTAATAAAGACACTTTGTTTCTGCTAATTTTGTGTTTTCTTCTTGTTTTTAGTCCTTGTACAGACTGTATAGAAAACTATAAGTTGTATATTTGTTTTTTTCTCTTAGATAAATGAATTAACAATCCATTGGAAGTATTTTGAAGAGGTTTTACCAGACTTAGAGGTTTTATAAACAAGAAAACAATGATCTTCTAGTAAGCCCTTCAATCAAGGGTTTGAGAGTCATTTAAGGAACTATTCCTCCATCCCACTGATATAGATTTAGTAGGTAAATGGGATGGAATGAATATAATATATTTAGTATATATTTGGTATGTGTGTGTGTTAAAATGTAGTAAGGTGGAGAAATAAAAAGTTTGGGGGCTGGTCTCTCAAAAATACTAATTTTTCTACATGAAGTGGATAGCTACAAGGTGGAATATGTTGAAATAGCTTAGATGATGAATAGAAGATAGTGTGTTGGGATTGGGAAGACATATTACAATAGGTATGAAGTATTTATAGGGTGGCACAAGGTTTGGAAATGTTTTTTTCCTATAAACCCATATGTATTTAAGTCTACAATGGCATGCAACGAGGGTTTAAGCTTTGTAACTAATGGAAGGGTGAAAGTGTCCAAGATTTTATGGATTCAATCATTTTAGAGCCTGTTCTAAGACTGGTTGTATGTTTTGTGGGTGGATGAGTTGTTTTAAGGTGAATTCCTTTGATAAATTGGCCTAATTTGGGCTCTTTCTCAGCGGACATTGTATTGATTCTCTTATAGTTTTCCAAAGCAAGTGTAGCTTTTCTTGGAGTATGTTGTAACGGATTGAGATGGGTTCCTAATGGAATGATTGGTTTAAGGAGTTCAATAAGGGTTGCTTGATATACCCACTTTTGTCATGAGGTAGTGCTACTAGGGTTTTGGTCTTTGTATGCTAGAAACTAATTTTTTGTTGGGACAGTGGTGTAAGTAATGGATATTGGTTTGAATTAGTCTATGTGATGTCGGTAAAAAGGTTTGAATCCTTGAAAAAAAATTAGAAGACTGACTAGTTTACTTTGATGATATGATAAAAATGAAATCAATGCACAAATTGGTTTGTTGACTACTAGAGAGAGTGTAACTGAGAAAAAAATTAAATGAAAGGATTTTTATGCCTTGAATCTACTTTAATAATGTTGCTAAAGATGTCACAATTTTTGGTATAAGTATTGGGAGAAACTTGGCAGTTTGATGATTGTGAACCATGATGCAACATTGGTGTCTTAAGGGCATGATTGTGAAAGTATGACTGAACATAGTTATGAGGCAGAATTTTCGGTTTATTTCTGAAAAATTGATGATGGTTAAGATGTTCTAGAGTTTTATAAAGGTTTTTAATCAAGTTTTGATGATTTATGGATTTGTGAGTTGAAGAATCAAGTGAAATTGTATGGAAGTTTGATGAAAAGTTAAGTGAATCAAAGATGCTTGTTTAATTTGATATTCTCCATTTGAGTTTAGGTCTTGAGTACCCTAGAAGTTGATTGATCCTGGTAGATTCTTTGTATCAATTGGTATTAGAGCTAGTAATATTTTGATGATTGGTTGAGTTGTTGTTGTTGAGTTGTGATTGGTTGGAGGTGCTTGATCCATCTAAGTTGCAAAGAGGAAGAATTTTGAGAAAGTTTTGTGTTGGCAGACAAGCTGAGGTCTATGGTCACCATCATCCAATGGAGATTAAGTTGGGTAGAAGGTGCAAGGAAAGAGAGTGAGGCATCTTCTAGGATATGTAGTTGGGTAAGATGGATGGTTTGCTGAGTTGATGAGTTGTGTGGTGAACTAGTAAAGAAGATGGACACCTAACTGAAGAAGCACTTGAATTTGAAACCTGAAGAGTAATCCACTGATGGGAGTAGATGAGAAGATGGTTGTTCAAAGAAGGTCAAGGATGAATTATGAAAAAAAGAGAGGAAATATTTCTAGGAAGAAGGAAATGAGAAAGGATAGTCCCGTGTCCTTTCAAAAGAGAAGAACTTGATGGTAGAAAAGAGGAAACCAAGGAAAAGAAAAAGACAAATGAAGATTCAAGAAAAAGAAAGGAAGGGCAATTCAAGACATGTTGAGAAACAAAATGAAGTGCAGCAACAAGTTTCCAAGGGACTTGGAAATTTTTTGGTGGTAGGTTATATGGTGTAGGAGCACCTTGTGCTTCAAATAGGCAAAAATAGAAAATTTGAATTTTCATCATGAAGGCATTGTAAAAAGGTCATGAGAAGACCTATTCAAATGTATTTGAGTCCTCAAATAGGTCTCTAGGAGTTAATTAAGTAAATTGGGAAAAATGTTGCTAAAAATATAAAAGTTGTCAATAAAGCAAAAAATGTAAAAAGCGCACAAAATCTGGAAGAACAATAGTCATGAGGGAAAAATAATGGTTTTCTCGATTGAAGTTGGAAATATAGTTAGTTTAAATGATGTAAAAACTCTATAAAGCATTGAAAATTCCAAGAGGAAGCCAAACTTTGTATCTTAAAATCAAAATTAGTAATAAAGACACTTTGTTTCTACTAATTTTGTGTTTTCTTCTTGTTTCCGGTCCTTATACGAACTGTATAACAAACTATAAGTTATATATTTGTTGTGTTCTCTTAGAGAAATGAACTTAAAATCCATTGAATTTTTTTTGAATATATTTTACCGGACTTGGAGGTTTTATAAACAAGAAAATAGTGATCTGCTAGTAAGCCCTTCAATCAAGGGTTTGAGAGTCATTTAAGGAACTAATCCTCCATCCAACTGATATAGATTTAGTACGTCAATGGGATGGAATGAATAGAATATATTTAGTATATATTTGGTATGTGTTTGTTTGTAGATGCAAGAAGGTGGAGAAATACAAAGATTGGGGGTTGCTCTCTCAGAAATACTAAGTTTTCTACATGAAGTGGATGGCTACAAGGTGGAATATATTGAAATAGATTTGATGATTAATGGAAGATAATTTTTTGGGCTTGGGAAAACATATTCTAATAGGTATGAAATATTTACAGGGTGACACAAGGTTTGGAAATGTTGTTATCTATAAAGCCTTGTGTATTTAGGTCTACAATGGCATGCAACGAGGGTTTAAGCTTTGTAACTAATGGAAGGGTGAAAGTGTCCAAGAGTTGATGGATTCGGTCATTTTAGAGCCTATTCTAAGACTTTTTACAGGTTTTTTGGGTGGATGAGTTGTTTTAAGGTGACTTCCTTTGATAAATTGGCCTAATTGGGGCTCTTTGCAAGCGAACAATGTATTGATTCTCTTATATTTTTCCAAAGTAAGTGTTATTTTTCTTGAAGTGTGTTGTAATGGATTGAGATGGGTTCCTAATGACATGATTGGTTTAAGGATTTCAATAAGAGTGTTTGATATACCCACTTTTTTCATGAGGCAATGCTACTAATGTTTTGGTCTTTGTATGCTAGAAATTGAGTTTCTATTGGGACGGTGGTGTAAGTAATGGATATTGGTCTGAATTAGTATATGTGATGTTGGTAAATATGTTTGAATTCTTGAAACATTTTTAGAAGGCCGACTTCTTGATTTTGATGATATGAGAAAAATGAAATCAATGTGCAAATTGGTGTGTTAACTACTAGAGAGAGTGTAACTGAGAAAATAGTGAAATGAAAAGATGTTTATGCCTTGAATCTACTTTAATAATGTTTCTACAGATGTCACAATGTTTGGTATAAGTACTGGGTAATTTTTTTTGATGGAAGTATGTTTTATATTGTCATTGATGTCACCATGTTGGTCTGGTACCCTATACTGATGTGCAGACCTAGTTTATCCCATCCAATATTTGATCCGGTAATTCTGGTATGTTTGATTTTCATTTTCTCTCCGCTAATCAGTATGATCTAAGGTTTTGAGAAAAAGACTTATAAGAATTGGAAGCGTGTATGTATGCATTCTCAAATGTTTTGGGTCATTCACTGGCAATTAGTTCTTGTAATTACATTTTGATATTAGGTTAATCTTGGCCGGCCTAATACTCAATCTAATGGATTGCAAATTATATGTGAGACCTAGCCTTGGTCCCAACTAACATGATGTTGTAAAACATCATTGGATTATTTTTGAAGCTGACCTAACCATTGCATATAGGTATATATGTATAAAGTGTTGCATAGGAAGCTGTCGTTGCACCAAAAGATCGGCATGTTAATTCTCGATATAGTCGTTGGATTTATATAAGATCAAGATCCACAAGTGGTAGTTAAACCATGTCACGAAGCCCAAGCATTGCGTTGGACTATGCCTACCATAGGAAGAGGAGACCAAGGGTCACACCTTGCAACAATCCCACCCCCCAACACAAGTGTTGAGTGTGAACCTATGACCTTGGCTCTAATACCAATTGTTGCATAGGTGGTTGTCATTGCACCAAAATATTGACCTATTAATGATTGATATAGTCGTTGGATTTCTATAAGATCAAGATCCATAGGAGGTGGTTAAACTATGTCACAAATCCCAAGCATCACACTAGAATACACCTAACATAGGAAGAGGAGACCAATGGTCACAACTTGCAACACAAAGAAGTTAGAAGAAGATGAGGTAGAACTTGGTGTGATGCGAAGAACAAGAAGTGGTTGTGGTGTGCAATGTGTAGTGTGAATGCAAAGAAGAGAAGAAGTATAAGTGTGTGAATTGGGGATTAATCTACAAGCGAATACTCTGAACATATAAGGAACTGAATTTTCACTTATGGTGTATCTTCATCAGTTCAACCTTGGTGGTTAACAAATTTTTGTTAACACAATTTATGTAGGTAGTAATCCTCCATCTTTGGACAACAAGTCCTTGTAAGTAGTGAGCTTCTGTATTTGGTAGTTTGCCAATCCTTTTTGATATAACTATATATTGTGCACTAATCCTCATCATGGGTTTTCCCCCATTTGGTTTTCCACACAAAATCTGGTGTTTTTTGTGTTATGGAATGCCATGCTTGTTATTTCTCTTATCTATTTTGTGATGAAATGAATTAATGGTATTAATTATGATTGTTCAATAAATTTTAGTGGATATTGATTCACCCCCCTCTCAGTATTCAATTTATTCAACAATTGGTATCAGAGATTGGTTCCTTTCGAGAATTCTAATAGCTTGAGGGAGATCTTGGAAATTGAACAAATGGTTGATAATGCAGAGCACTAGACTGCCCTGAATGATCTTGATAAAGATAAAAGTGAGAATAAATATTTGAAAGAGAATCTTGATGAAGTGAATGAATGTGTCTAAAATTTGGAGGAACTGAGAAAATTCAAAGAGAGACATAGAGAAGCTAGTGACCAACTAAAACAAGAAAATGAAGACATTACCAGACTGAAGTTGCAAGTGGAAGAAAAGAAGAGGATTGCAGAGTTTTTGAATGCTAAAATGAAGGAAAAGTCTAATGAATGTTCTAGACTTGAACAAGAAGTAGTGAATCTAAGAGAAGAACTGGAAAAGGAAAAAGTTTGTGAGGATAGTTTCAATTCAAGCTCTACCAGGCTTGATGAATTGATTATAGAAATAAAATCCTCTAAAGACAAAGGTGGATTGGGATTGGAAAAAGGTGGAAGCTCGAAAGTAGTAAATGATCAAAAGACTCAAGACAAAGGAAAGAAGAAAATAAATTTTGGAAGGAAACCACTTGTCAGACAACTGAATGCACAAAGGTACCCATCTTTCAGTGACACTTGGTTTTCTTGCAACAAGTTTGGGCATAAGGAAAATGAATGCAGGAACATGATGAATCGGTTCTCTAGTTCTTTCTTCGGAATATTTTATACATGCAAGAATATAGGACATAAATCTACTGAATGTAGATCACAAGTAAGGATGGTTAGTAGAGTAATGATGAAAAAATTCAATAAAGGAAGGATAAATCAATCTTTTGATGGCTATTTCTATTCTTGTAACATGCTTGGACATAAAGATAATCAATGTAGAACATGGATGAATGGAAATAAAATAAGACAAATGAATATTTTTTATTATTACTGCAAAAAATCAAGACACATTTCAAAAGCATTCAGAAGTAAAAAGGGGAAGCAGTTTGCTCTAGTAGAAGATAATAAAATGGTGGAAAAGATTGGCAAGGAAGAGGTTAAGCAGGAAATGAGAAAGATATGGAAAAAGAGATAAAAATTAGAGACTATTGATGCATTTGTACCCTCATCCGGTGTAGATGATTCCTCTGGGAAATAGACCCAAGATGGTCCTAGGGAGAGTTTTTATCAGAAAATCAATTAAACCCCCAAAAATGCAGTGTGTCAAGTGTTGGAACATGGATATATTGTGAAGAATGACATGATAGAAGTGTTGCAAAAGAAACTAGAAGAAAATAAGTGAGCATGTTCCTTTGCAAAGTGAGTTAGGGTTTCTCAGTCAAGTGGAAGAAAAGCTTTGTCAACTTTTTTCAATTAATGTAAGTTAGGGCATAATAATGCAATATAAAGGAAGTTTCTCAAATCATTTTGATCATCAAATTCATTCGAAGGATTTGTAGAGTGACTTGGAACTCTCTCAAATAATTTCTAAAGTGATTTGATGACCCTCGAAGAGAACATTGTAAACATTCGAAAGTAGGAGTCAAAAGTTTCCCTATCTCACAAGTGCAAAAGAAGTTAATAGAGGAATTTTATTGTTGAATTTTAAGAACTATAATGGAAATTTATATCAGAGGATCAAGTATGAATACCACTCTAAACTTGAAAGGAGTCGAGCTAGTTGAATTTGATAATTGAAAAATAAAGAAATTGGAATTAGTGTTGGAACCGAGCAAATTTTAGAACTTGCAAACCCTAGGTTTGGATATATGGGGAGAATTCCCTTGGTTTGCTAATAAAGAATTTATTTTGTCCCTTCTACGAAAATTCAAGGATGATAGAATTATTTTGGAAAAATCCTATCCTATTTCGAAGGATGTGATCGAAGCGGTTACTAGACTGTGCAACATTGGAGAACTTCCTTGATAGAAAACAATTAAATACAAGGAAGTAGCGTAAATTATAGGAGTTGACAAAGATCCCCGAGCACTATTGATTGATACTATTACCGATTCTTCAGTTAGGTATGTTGCATATGAAATTTCATTTAAAATCTTTTTCAGGAATAGATAAAGCTCTACTTCAGTCATTGCAGTATATTTGGCACATAAAATGGTCAAGGAGAACAATCAATTTGATCTATGTAAGATAATTCTTGAGATTCTCATCGAGAACATATAGTTTTCACTAAAACAAGGATATCCATTTCATTTTGGATCTTTTCTTACATGTTTGGTTCTTTATTCTATGAAATCTCTACCGAGAAAAAAGGATATTGTGTGGGAATCTAGAATTCCCGTAGCAAAATAGATATGCAGACATTTGGAAAGCTTAGAGGATAAAGTGAGTGTGTGCAAGAACTTTTTCTTATATTTATAGAATGTAATGAGCTCTAGTGAAACTATGTTGAGTTGATTTGAGGAAGGTTCTTCCTCAAAAAATGAAAGAATTGGAAGTTGTTGTAAGTGATTCCCCTCTGGAATCAAGGAAAAGAAAAGCTATAACTGAAGATATCATTGTTATTCCTGAAGAGTTGGAAGAAGAAGAAGAATCTCTTCTTGGATCCAAATCCTCTAATCCAGATGACATCGAGTCTATGTTGATTAAAGGAAAGATGAAGAGAGTTGGTGAATTTTGGTGTACGACCTCTCTTATTGACAAAATAAAAGTTTATGATGCTCTAATTGAGTATTTGTTTTGTAAAAGGTATTGATCTTTCTACTATTTCTAATTCTTTACCTAAGAATCTAGTTGAGATAGTTGAAGAAAGAATGTTGCTTGAAGGCTCAGAAGGATGCAAGCTAGAATGTCTAGTTGAGAAGAGATTTTCTAAAGAAAAATAGAGGTTATCTAAATTGATTGTGGAAATGAAGAGGTGCATGAAAGAAATGACTGATATTTACAAGTATTGCCTCTAGTGGCCTGCTACGGTTGACAATTTTTGAAGCATAATTAAAGAAATAGAAGTTGAAGTGAATAGTATTGGGAATAACTTTGACATCTTTAAGGAAAAATATGGGAAGCAAAGGTTGAGAATTGGTGAGTTGCAAGCAGAAATGATCATTGTACAGAGAAATAGGGATGATGTAGTGAATACCTTCTAGCTTCTAAAAGAGATTCTTGAGGTCTAGTTAGATCATCTTTCCATAATACTCTTTGATGCAGAAGACTATGGGAAACAATGTTCATCCATAGAATAGTCATCCTTCTTCACATTGTTGGCTATATTGGAAAGTGTTTCTATAAGAATGGATTATGCAGTAGTAGAGTGGAAGAAATTACATCCTGTGATCAAAGAAAGGTACAAAAAGGCATTTCAGGTGAAAACAATCTTTTTGGTTTGAGGAATTGGATGCTTGAAAGTTTTAAAGTTTTGAAATTTTGAATGAAATATTTATTGGATGTCACCATGTTTTTATCTGGTTGGCACCCTTTTCCATTGATGTCAAAGGGGGAGAGATATGGATACAGGGAGAGATGCATTTTTTTTGGATAGATATGTTTTGAGGAGAGATATGGAATGAGAAATTTTTGACCATTTTGCACATGTTGCCATCAATTCCAAAGGGGGAGATTGTTTGAAGTACGTTTTATATTTTCATTGATATCACCATGTTGGTCTGGTACCCTGTACTAGTGTGCAAACCTAGTTTACTGGTATTTGATCTGGTAATTATGGTATGTCTGATCCGTATTTTCTCTTTGATAGTCAGTATGATCTAAGGTTTTGAGAAAAGGCTTATAATAGTTGGAAACATGTATGTATGCATTCTCAGATGTTTTGGGTGTTGCGTTGGTAATCGATTCTTGTAATTACATTTTGGTATTAGGTTAATCTTTGCTAACCTAATACTCAGTCTAATGGATTGTGAATTATATGTGAGACCTAGTCTTGGTCCTAGCTGACATGATGTTGTATAACACAGTTGGATTATTTTTGAAGCTGACCTAACCATTGCATATGATTATATATGTACAAAGAAATTAGAAGAAGATGAGGTAGAACTTGGTGTGATGCGAAGAACAAGAAGTGGTTGTGGTGTGTAATGTGTAGTGCGAATGTGAAGAAGAGAAGAAGTATAAGTATGTGAATTGGAGATTAATCTATAAGTGAATAATTTGAGCCTATAAGGAACAAAATTTGCACTTGTGGTATATAATTAATATGCAAGTGAAAAATCTCAGATGTAGAAGACTATGAGAAACAATGTTCATCCACAGACTAGTCATCCTCCTTCACACCATTCCTTATATGCTCAAAATGTTCACGAAAATGAAATGGTGACAAAGGGAAACCTTAGAGTTTTCACCTTAGGGTTTGAAAACCTTTCCCTAATTTCATTGAATAATGTATGTGTGTGTGTGGAATGTAATGGAATGGGGATTTGATTGGATTTGGATAAGTTATATAATTGAATTAAAATATGATATGTGAGTCAACCAACCCTTAACCAAATCTGAAAGTGACCTAAGGATGAAATGTAATGATTCAATTGAACTAATGACAAAAACTACTATTCTGATGCAAAACCAAAAAAATTGAGAAATCAAAGACAAATGTAGACTACAAAAAAAGATTGATTCGGACATTATGCACCTACGATATAAATTTGGGGCTAAAACTTTAGGACATAGGTGCCTATGGAGTCACTATATTTGTATGTCTAATTCAAATCTATTTTTCAATCCTCTAGTGTCTTATCTAATCTTTTGTCTCCTTCTTGTCGCAATGTTATATCACAGTCAGATAATTCTATAAGTTTCCATGATTCTTCAACATGTAGGGTACCAATTATAATAATGAATAATTTATCTTTAAATTTCCTTTAATTCACTACACACCTTAAACTTTCACATTCAAAGAGAGAAGAAAGGTTGTACCATTTAGGGGCTTTCCTTAGTCAAACCCTGTGTAAGTGTTTCCACTTTCACAATGGAAACTCCAATGATAAATAGATAAATGATAGTGTAAGAGCTGAGATATAGCTCTTAGAACATGTTAGAGTCACTCAAGGACTCAAGCCTTTGTTGGCCCTATAGTTGCCATTGCATGAAAATATCGACCTGTTAATGCCCGATACAACTGCCAAAGTTAACGGATCCACAAGAGGTGGTTATTCCATGTCACAAATCTCGAGGGGTGTTCTGACCATCTACCAACAATCTCCCCCTCAGCATTACCCAAGGGGATTCGAACCCGACACCTTTGGCTCTAATACAATTTTTTGGAAACACAGTTGTCGTTGCACCAAAAGATCAACTTGTTAATGCCCAATACAACCACCTGAGTTAACAGATCCATGGGAGGTGGTTATTCCATATCACAAATCCTAAGGGGAGCATTGACCATATGCCAACAACCTCTAGGATCATCTGAAAAAGTTGATAACCTTCCACAAGATGGAAAAGAAAGAACATGAAATTACAACAATGGATGCAAGATGTGGAAAATCTGCAATATTCAATATTGGAATGATGTATTTGACTTACATAACTGAATTCAAATTGATGATACAATGCACATATAAAGCCTTACTTATATAGGAAAGGATGATTATGTACCTACATTAAATGACTATCATAATTAAATGATGAGTTAATATTAAATAACCTAGGACACAAACATTAAATAAAAGATAACTATATAAGATAAGTGAAAGCTAGTGCTTAAGTAGAATTATTCCCCCCTAATTAATGCTAACTAGAGAGATACCCTCCTAGGACCTAAGTGGAATTAACAATGTGAATAGGACCTATATAATGCTAGATAGGACATAGATAAGACTAGATAGGAAAAATACCTATTTACACCAACACGCCCCCTTAAGTACAACTTAGGGAGTCATTAATTATGAAAATTACACAAATATGGGTCCTGAATACGATGCCATGTTAGGTACCCATGTAAAAATTCAAATGCAATCTCTCACAAATGGAGAAAAGGAGAAAACCTAGTGTGAAAATTCTCCTCCCCAAAAGAGAGATGAAAGGTACAAAATACTCTCAATGATGCATGAGAGGGACAAAACCCCATCCAAGGAAAAAGACCCCCCATAAGAGAAAAGAATTGAGACCATGCAACACCCACTTGACAATGGTGTGTCTCCTTCAACGGTAGAAGCTCAAAATTGAATTGTAAATATGATCCAATCTCATTGAACATTCCTCCCCTTAGGAAGAAAAAACCAAGATGATATTCATGATGTTTTCCCATTCCAAAAAAAAATATGAGGGAAGAAGAAAGATATGTGATGCATCTAAATGATTCTGAAGTGTTTCCATGTCAATTTCAAAGCTAACAAACTCCAAATAGTATTTTTAGGCCACACAACTAAATATGTCAATCAAGAACCTCCTAGAGATGGATAGAAAACATACTCAAAATACAAAGAAACCTGCTCTAAGGAAGCATCCTCGAAATGCTATCCAAAAGTATCCAAATTCATATTAAACTACAAAGAGTGATCATGTAGAGAATGAACAAGAGGGTCAATGAATTCCCTCACAACAATTGAAGAAGAATCATTTCCATCAAAGAGAAAATATATGTAATCAATAGTGTCTCCCAAATCTAAAATGTGAGACTTAACAAATAACCCACCAATGTCTGTCAAGTATGCATCCCAAGTGGATGTAGCTAGAAGATGATGTAGATCCTATTGCATAGAATCACAAGATGCAAAGCCTATGCCAATATGAGCATCATCAAATACAATAGAATATGGAAGAGAGGAAATGCAAGTCTCAAGAACATGATCAAATGTGAGAACACCCAAGTTCAAGAAGCCAAAATGTCTCCTTTGAATCATGGTTCACACTAGAAGTGTGATCAATAGTCAAAGGAAAAATATCACCATCAAAAGGAAAATCCACAAAGGTAAACAACTAAGATGAATGATCAACTAGCCTAGTAGAAATGATCTCTCTACTCTTAAAGCTAGGAATGATAACTGAATCTAGAGTGAACTCCATAGTCCTCCCATCTCCACCATGTGTAATCTAATATATGGAAAGAACATTGCTCATCAAATTCAAGGAACACACAAAAAATACTTCAAAGTGTTTTCCCCAAAATAATAGATCCCTTACTAGGTACACTCATGTATGTATTGTTTCCCATAAAAATAGGAGACATAGAACAAGGATCAAAAAAAGAGAATATAGATTGTGAAGATTCCATAGGATGAGAAGGCCCTAAATCTTGAAGCCATCTCCTTGATCTTGGACCTAAAAAGTACAAATATTTTTCCCTTAATTTTTAGATGTAGTTACCAAATCACCGTGACCTTTGGACTTATTAGACTATTTTTAAGATGAAGAAGAAGAAGGTGGTGACCCAGACATTCTAGAAGAAAAACCAATATGATTATTTTTGAGAATATACTTCAACTTATCAAGATCCTTATTGTAACATGCATGTTCATCATACCCAAGATTCCAAAAATATGAACAATTAGACTTCTCCTTCTTAGATGACTTTTCTATGGAAGATTATTTATTCCTTGGCTGATCTGAATGTGGATTGTTCTTTGACTTCTTTTTCTTCTTATTAGTAGAATTTGATTCTTTCACCTAACTAGCCAACAATCCTTGAGATTCAGAAGACTTGATGAAACCCACTAAGATAAGCTTTTTTTTATCATGTATCAACATCTTAAAAAATGGTGCAAATGATGGCATAGTATATGAAGACCTCATAGTTAGCCTATGAGTATCAAATCTAGAAATAAAAGGAACATAATCAGGAGCAAGTTTGTTCAATCAATTGTAGACCAATTGAATGTTCATCTTATCAATACCACATGATTTACATTGCTCCCTTAGATCATTAACCCTAGTGATGTAGTCCTATATGTTGTCAAAGTTCTTAGGATCAAGGCTCCTTAATTAATTATCAAGTTTATAGCCTGAAACCTCATCTATAGCACCATATAGTGTTTTTGAACTATCCCCATCCTCTTGAGAATTCATGCATGATTTAATTTGGAACAAAAAATCTTGAGAAAATAGTTTACAAAGACATCTAATAGCTTTAGTATTCTCAATCATCCATTTAATATTTTTCTCATTATTAGTAGGTTCAAGTACCTTATTCTCAACATATAAAGAGTGACCCTCATTCAGTAATATATTCCATGTATTTTGATTCCATTTTGAATAGTTGTATCATGTCAATAAAGGAACCTTAGAATGATCCATGAAAAAATGAAGAGAACACTAGAAAAGAGATCAAGACAATGTACCAAGAGACCCCCCAACCAATCAATAAATAATCCCTAAACATAAATACATGAGGCTGACCCTTTATTATTAGTGCAATTACAAATTCCACTTTCCAACAACAATGAAGTTTCCTTGACCCTAGTGCATGCAAAATGCCAAATTTTTCCACAAGCTCAAAATGAACTATTTATGCAAGATGAGATAAATATGATCACACTAAAATAAAGGAAACAAAAAATTATGCACTTCAAAAAACAAATCACTCAAAAATGTTATTGTATGAGTGAAATTGAAGCCTTAGAATTTTTAATAATGAGAACGACTCAAGAATAGCTCTAAAAATCTATAATTATTGAAACCACTAGGCACCAAAATAAAGAAAAAACTATACCACTACATAGAAAACTAAATTCTACCCCAAATAAAAAAATATCAAGCTAAAAAAGTCTTTTGTAAGACCAAGTTATGAGCCTCTGAAGTTTTCCTCCAAAACAAAAGTTGTCAATAGAGAGGGGGTCCAAATGGAGCGACCTATTGATGGTTGTTTGGCCACAAAATTTAAGACAGTAAATATTGATGGTTTACTAAATGTCAAATTTAACATGGAATTGCATGGTGGTCATTTGGCCATGAAATTTAACACAATATTTTCTAGTAGTCATTTGGCCATCAAATTTAAGAGACATGAAAAAAATTGAATTTTTTTCTACACAAAATATGAAGTATTTTTATGAAAATGGGGGTTTTGGGGAATTTTGGACTTAATCGTGTGGTCTAATTTTCCCCAAGTGCACTCCAAAAAAGCTCAACCTCAAATCATCCTCAGATCTGAGAAGGGGTTTTGTAATTTTGAATCTCTAATACCATGTAGGATCTCAGATATAGCTCTTAGAACATGTTAGATTTACTCAAGGACTGAAGCCTCTAGGATCATTTGCAAAATCCAACAACAACCATCCATAAGAGGGAAAAGCAAGAACATGAAATTACAACAATGGATTTTAGATGTGGCCAACATGCAATACTCAAGATGGCAAGGATGTATTGGAATTACACAATTGAATTAAGATTGATGATACAATGTATACATGAATCCTTTCTTATATAGGAAAGGGTGATGGTGTACCTACATTAAATGACTATGTTATAATTAAATGGCATGAGTCAATATTAAATAACCTAGGACACAAGCATTAAATATAAGAAAACTAGATAAGATAAGTGAAAACTAATGATTAACTAGAAATATTCCCCCTAACTAATACTAACTAGAAGGATGTTGAAATTATAGTGTTTTCATTGATTTCAACTAATTGGTGTTGTCGTTGATGTCAACTATGTGTAGAGGAAGCTGGTTATTGATTGTATATGTTGAGGATATTAAGAAAATTTTAATAAAAAAGGTTTGTTGTTTGTGCATGTATAGGTAAGACTTTGAAGAAGTGTTGTGAGTACATGGATCTATTATTTTGATGCAGAGTTTGAATATGGGTTGGAATGAAGTAATTATATGGAATGATGGTTCTAGTACTTGTTTTCCATGCTTGTGTAGATTTGAGGTATTGTTTATGGTTGTTGGTAGTTTCTATATCTAGAATTTGGGCTTCTAGATCATTGTACAGTGTAAGATATTTTCACCAATGTGTGAACCATTTGTTCAGTAATGTTTTTTGTAGTCTAGGAGATGTATTTTCTCCATGTTTCTCCGCTATTTGGATTTAGGTTGTGCAGATCTGGGAAGTTTTTTTTAATTCTTTTATCTTTCTTTGTTCAAAGTTATAGTTGATTTTGTGAAGTATAGTGTATCATTTATCAGTATACCAACAAGGGTTATCAGTTGTCTTGAATTGTAGTTGTTGATGTGAAGCTTGGTTAAAGTGGTTGATGAATCTTAAGTAATTCATGGATTATTCTGAATTGATTTCAAGTGAATTATGTTGTTCAGAGACTTTTATCTTGATCTAAGGAAGTGTGTACTTAATGTTTATAGTTTTCTCCATGAGTGTTGGTCAACCTTGTGTTTAGCACTACATTCAAGGATTGTAGAAGCATGTTTAATTGTGTTGGGATCTATTTGTATCATAATTAAGGATTTATGTAGGTCACCTTTCATTCCCATCCACCGCGGGAATTTTTGGGTGTCGACCTATTTCACATTTGAATGTATAACAACTAGTGGCCGATATTGGAGAATTTTTTTGAAGAAGCAGTTGATATAAAAATATATGGTATTGATGCAATAAGGATGACCAGAGAGTAAGAATCAACATAGATGTGAGATTGTTGTGAGTGAAGTGTAATAAGATGCAAATTTGAGTAGAGTAGTGTAAATTTCATGTTAGGATTCTAAAGGTTGTGAGCTGAAGGCATCCAATATCAGTCATGTGAGACTATGAAAGTGTGAAAGAAATTTTGGTGGACTCCTTGTTGCATTGAGAATTGTTTTTCTATGTAACATTCTTCTTCTATCTTCTTGTATTATTTTTGTGGCAGTGAGCCCTTTTGGACAATGTGTCCTATTCTCATAGTGAGCCTCTATATTTGGTTTTGGAATTATTTATATTGTGAGCTAATCCTCAACATTGTTTTTCCCTCATTGGATTTTCCACATAAATCCAATGTTCTTATGTGCATGGTTTTACTACTTTTAGTTTATATTTTTACATTTAATAAGTAAAAAAATTAGTAGAGTAAAAGTTTTGTGAATGCTTGTTGAGGGTTTTAAAGGTTACAATTTCTACAACTGATTCAACACCCTCTCATTTGTCATGTTCAACAATTTGTATCAAAGAAAGGTTCCTTGAAAGAAGAGCTTAATCGCTTAAGGTAGATCCAAGATTGTGAACAAGATTACCTTAGATTTCGCTAAATTTGATGGCACAAATTATGTATTTTGGAAAACATAGATGGAAGGCTATCTATCATCACATGGATTTGAAGTTGAAAAAGTATATACGGTTGCATATGTTCCACTTCAAAATGGTCCAAGTACAAGTTCAAAGATCAAGGAACATGAGGCAAATGGTAAGGCAAGATTTCTTATTATGAGTGGTATTTCAAAATTGAATTAGTCAAAGTTATGAGTTTGAAGACTACTAAAGAAGTTTGGGATAAGCTAGAAAGCATCTATGAATGAGATGAAAAAGTTAAAAAAGAAAGGTTGCTTTAAGGACCTATAGATGTTTGAAGATGAATCAATTGCAATCTACATGTAGAAAATTGATGAGGTGGTAAGTGGAATGAGAGGTCTTGGTACACAATTCAAAGAGTCTAAACTAGTAAAGAAATTTCTTAGATCTCTTCCTGATTGTTATAGTGAAAAAGGTTTTTCTATTTTGTAAGCTATAAATCTTGATAATTATTCTAGAGATCAGATGATTGGTACACTAACTTCTTTTGAGATGATGAAAAAGGGATTGAAATATAACACAAATGTAGAAACTTCCTTTAAAGCTAGTACACCAGAAAAGATTGAAGAACCAAATAAGGAAGATCTAGATGATGTGGAAGCTAACTTTGTGAGAAGAATGAAGAAGGGCACCAGTAAGTATAAGGGTAAGCTACCTTTAAAATTTTCTAGCTATGGTGATATAGGTCATTATGCTTCAAGATGTCCAAGAATAACTGAAATAAGTAAACATAGAGAAGGGAAAGAAAATAAAGGAAAGATTATCAAAAGAGCATATTATATCAATGAAGATGCTATAATTTATGATGATGAGTCTAATTATGGACATTTTGATGATAATGAATTATTTTTATTGGATTTAAAATATGAATCTACTCCTAAAAGATGTGTGAAGGAATGTGCTCTAGAGAAAGTTGAAGGTACTATGGCATCTTCCTTTCATCCTAAAAAAGAGAATAACTACTGGGTTATTGATAGTGGCTTCTTAAATCACATGAATGATGAAAAAATTAATTTTGTTAAAATTGAAAAATATGATGGAGCCTTAGTTAAGTTTTGAGATAATTCTGGTTGTAAGATATGTGAGATAGGTTAAAATATTTTTGATGAAAATTATAATACTAATGATGTCTACTATGTTAAGGGTTTGAGGCATAATATATTGAGTGTTGGATAGATGTGAAGTAATGGATATAATCTTGTGTTCAAGGATGAAAAATTTGAAATCAGGAAAGGGTCCAAAACTATGATTGTTGCTAGAAAGAGGCCTGAAGGAAACATATATCAACTTAAAGGTGTTGATGGACGTTTCTTTATGTCTCAGATTAATGAAATTTGGTTATGGAACCAAAGGACGTGTCATATTAATTTTGAAAACATGGTGAGAATGAATGTATTACAAGATATGAGAGATTTACCAAGAATCATAGAGCCAGTTAATTTTGTTTGCATGAACTCTCAATTTGGAAAGAATGCTAGAAACACCTTCAGAACAAAGGAACAATCTACTACTGGACTACTAGAGTTGATTCATACAAATATTTTTGGTCCTACAAGGGTGAGAATTCTACAAGGTGATAGGTATTTTATGCTTTTGATTGATGATTATTCTAGAATGACATGGGTTACTTTTCTTAAAGAGAAATCTAATGCATTATAAAAATTCAAGACATTCAAATCTATGGTTGAAAATGAAATGGATTTGAAAATAAAATGTTTGAGGTTTGAAAAAGGTAGTGAAGTCACCTCAAATGATTTTACCATGTTTTTTTAAGTTCATGGAATAAGAAGAAAATTATCTGCCCCTAGACCTCCTTGGAAAAATGGAGTTGTTGAAAGGAAGAATAGGAAAATTCAAGAAGTTGCTAGAAAAATGATAATAGAGGCAGGTCTACTAGAAGTCTACTGGAGAAAAGTAATTCAAATTGTTGTTTATGTGCTCAACTGAGTTCAAGAAAAGGCTAATAGAACTAAGACTCCCTATGAGCTATGGTATTCCTACTATTAAGTATTTCAAGGTATTTAGAAGAAAATATTATATTATGAAAGATGAAGAAAATATAGGAAATTTTGATGCAAGATGTGATTAGGCTATATTCCTTGCTACAAGAAGCAAAGATTACATATGTTACAATAAGAGGCTAAGAAATGTTGTAGAAAGCACAAAAGTCAAGGTTGATGAAGTGTTGGAGAATTCAATTGAATTTGATGGATGTGTTCCAAATGAATCTAATTTCAAAGAAGAAGAAGAAAAGGTTGAAGGAAAAAAAATAGAATGAAGAGGAAGAAGCTCTGGAAAAGGCTCCTAAAACCCCTAAGTATGTGCAAAAGAATCATTCCAAAGATCATACCATTGGATAAAAGAGGAAAGGTGTATTGACAAGAAGAAAAAATGTTGAAGTTGAGGTAAATTATTGCTTACTTTCTAAATTTGAACCTAATACTGTGAGTGAGACATGTAAGGATGAACATTGGATAAAAGAAATGGAAGAAGAACTTATCCAAATTGAGAAAAATCAAACTTGGACATTGGTTCCTAGACCAACAAACAAGAATATAATTTGAAGCAAGTGGATTTTCATAAACAAACTAAATGAGAATGGATAAGTGATAAGAAACAAGGCAAGGATTGTGTGTAAGGGTTACTCACAAGTGGAAGGTATAGAATTTCAAGAGAAATTTGCTTTGGTGCCTAGAATGGAAGCTATCAAATTGTTTTTGGCATTTGTAGAACATGAAGATTTCAAGGTTTATCAAATGGATGTGAATTTTTCTTTCCTAAATGGAGAGTTGGAAGAGAAGTTTACATAGAACAACTAGAGGGATTCTAGTTATCAAATCAATCTGATATGGTCTATAGATTGAAAAAGGCTATATATGGCTTAAAGAAGGCTCCTAGAGCTTGGTATGCAAGGTTGGATAGATATTTGATTCAACAAGGTTTCAACAAAGTTATTGCAGATAAGAATCTCTATTTTAAAATTGAAGATGACAAGATCTTGATAGTATTTGTGTATGTGGATGAAAATATATTTAGAGGAAATGAAACTATGTGTAAGATGTTTGCTGAAGAAATGCAGAATAATGTCTATGTTTGGTGAGATGAATTTATTCCTTGGACTGCAAATCAATCAAACAAACAAAGGGATTTTTATTTCACAATATAATTATTCAAAAGAAATGTTGAAGAATTTTGGGATGGATGGTTCCAAACCACTATGGACTCCTACGGTAACTAGCTGCAAATTGAGTAAGGATGATGATTCACCTAAGGTTGATTAGAGAAATTACAGATCCATGATTGGTGGACTATTATATCTAACTACTATCAGACCGAATATTATGCATGCAAATGAAAAATTCAAGACATGGGTTACTTTTCTTAAAGAGAAATACAATGCATTAGACAAATTCATGACATTAAAAGCTATGGTTGAAAATGAAATTGATTTGAAAATAAAATGTTTAAGGTTTGATAGAGGTGGTGAATTCACCTCCAATGATTTTATCATGTTTTGTGAAGTTCATGGAATAAGAAGACAATTGTTTGCCCCTAGAACTCCTTAGTAGAATGGAGTTGCTAAAAGGAGAACATGACAATCCAAGAAGTTGCTAGAAAAATGATAATAGAAGTAGGTCTACCAGAATTCTATTGGAGAGAAGTAATTTGTACTATAGTTTATGTGCTCAATCGAGTTCAAGAAAAGGCTAACAGAACTAAGATTCCCTATGAGCTATGGTATGGAAATATTCCTACTGTTAAGTATTTCAAGGTATTTGGAAGAAAATATTATATCATTAAAGATGATGAAAATATAGGAAATTTTGATGCAAGATGTGATCAGGGTATATTCCTTGCTACAAGAAGCAAAGCTTACAGATGTTATAGTAAGAGGCTGAGAAAGGTAGTAGAAAGCAAAAATGTCAAGGTTGATGAAGTGTTGGAGAATTCAATTTAAGCTGATAGATATGTTCCAAATTAATCTAATTGTAGAGAAGAAGAAGAAAAGGTTGAATAATAAAAATATAGAATGAAGAGGAATAAGCTCTAGAAAAATCTCCTAAAACCCCTAAGTATGTACAAAATAATCATTTTGAAGATCATACCATTGGAGACAAGAGGAAAGTTGTGTTGAAAAGAAGCAAAGTTGTTGAAGTTGGGGTAAATTATTTCTTACTTTCTAAATTTGAACCTAAGATTGTGAGTGAGGCATGTAAGGATGAAAATTGGATAAAAGCAATGGAAGAACTTATCCAAATTGAGAAAAATAAAACTTGGGAATTGGTTCCTAAACCAACAAACAAGAACATAATTGGAAGGAAGTGGGGTTTCATAAACAAACTAAATGAAAATGAAGAACTGATAAGAAACAAGGAAATACTTGTGTGTAAGGGTTACTCACAAGTGGAAGGTGTAAAATTTCAGGAGATATTTCCTTTGGTGGCTAGAAAGGAAGCTATCAAATTGTTTTTGGAATTTTTAATACAAAGATTTCAAGGTTTATCAAATGGATGTGAATTTTTCTTTCCTAAATGGAGAGTTGGAAGAGAAGTTTACATAGAACAAGAAGAGGGATTCTAGTTATAAAATCAATAAGATATGATCTATAGATTGAAAAAGGCTTTATATCGCTTAAAGAAGGCTTTGATGTAGGAGCACATTGTTCATTATATGTCTCCATTAGTCAAAATTGGAAAATTTGAACTATCATCAAGGAATGTATGTAATAAGGTCATGGTCAGGTCATTCCAATGTATTTGTGTCATGAAAAAGGGTCTCTAGGTGATTATGAGGTTAAGTCATAAAATTTTGTCAATAATGTCAAAAAAAGCAAAAGATATAAAAATGTAAAAGTGCACAAAATGACAAGAAGGTAAAAGGTCATCTCATTGTAAGAGGTAGTTAATCAGTTGAAGATGAAGGGATAGTCATCCTACATGATGTAAGAATATATTGAAGTCTTGGGGAAGGCAAGAAAGTGGTCATTCATTGTATTCTTGAAGAGTAGTTGATAATAAAAGTGCCATGTTCTTGAAATTATGTGTTTTCTTTCTCCATTTTACTCATTTATTAGGTCTACATAGTAATTCCAGACTTAGTTCTTCATTTATCTTAGTATTGTAGGGAAGTAGCTTTCATTCAAATCCATTTTTAAGGATTTGAAATAAGTAAAACAATTATTTGAGCCAATTCTTTGCATACCGGTCTATAAACCCTCATAACAGGGTTTGAAAGTCTAGACTGTAAAATAATGTCTACCCTAGTGAATTAGGTAGTGTAGATTGGCGGGGTATGTTAGTTTTAGGATTTTTATTGTATGTGTGTATTGAAATGTGTATGGAAAGTGAGATTAAAATTTTAAGGTTTTTGTACAATCAAAAAGACAAAGATTTCCTAACAAGATGAAAGGTTCCAAGTGGTGTTTAAAAGAAAATGAAGTATTCAAGGTTTGAAGAAGGTTTAGACTACATATATAGACATGTTTAATCAAGTTTAAGATGGTGTAAAATATTGTAAAGGTTTGGAGTATACTTGTCCAAGAAACCCTCATTTGTAGGGCTTGTTTGATGCTTGAAAGAAGGGTTTGTGTTCTGTAACCTCTAGAAAGGCTCAAGGAGTTAAAATATTATGGATTTTGATGTTCTTACAATTGATTCAATACTGTTTATGGTTATTTAGTGATTTGTAGTTGAATAGATGATGTTTTCTTTGAAAACCTAGCCTAATCTGAAGCAATTAAGCATGGACAATCAATGGTTCTGTGTTATTTTGCAAAACATGTGGTTTTTATTTTGAATTATGTTAATCTGTATTGAAATGGGTTCCTAAAGGCATGTGTTTTTCATGGAGATTCAAACATGGATGGTTGGTATAAGGCATGTTTTATTCATGGAGATTCAAGAAATTAAGCATGGACAATCAATGGTTATGTGTTACTTTACAAAACAAGTGGTTTTTCTTTTGAAGTATGTTAATCTTGATTGAAATGGGTTCCTAAAGGAATTTTTTGTTCATGGAGATTCAAACATGGATGCTTTTGACATAAGGTAGTGCTACAAGGGATTTGGTTCTAGAGTTACACCAAAGTGCAATTTTGTGAGTTCAGAGAACTAAGTGATTTATTTTACATTGTAACTAATAAAATGATGATAATAAAGATGTCTCAATGGTCTAGAAAAGGTCTTGTGGATTGACTTGTTGATTTGTTGTGTTTGAGATATATTTGAACCCCAAGGATGCAAAGGTGTCTTGACTACAAAATTAGGAAGGTTTGATGGTTCAGTATTCTTTGTAATAATGAATTGGGTTGTTTCAATCAAAACATGATGATTATGAGATTCTTGAAAGCCTAGTAATAGTTTGAAAGCATGAATGGTTGGATTTTGTCTTTTGGTCTTATGGATCTAATTGGTAAAAAATGTGGAATTTGTTGAGAAATGAAAGTGTTGAATGGTTCAGTGCTTTTGATGAGGTTGTTTTGTGTCTGAAAATAGTTAAAAGACAAGTTTGTTGATCTCATGCATTGAGGAAAGAAGTAAATTTGAAGAGAAATTGATGAAAAGATTAGTGAATCAAAGTTTCTTGTTTAATTGGATCTTCTCCAAATTGTGTTTGGGTCAGAAGTACCCTAATGGTTGATGTTTTTAGTAGATGCTCTTGCATTAGAATCCTAGAGATTGGTATACAAGGTTGGATAGATATTTGATTCAACAAGGTTTCAATAGAGGTATTACAGATAAGAATTTCTATTTCAAAATTGAAGATGACAAGATCTTGATAGTATTTGTGTATGTGGATGAAATTATCTTTGGAGGAAATGAAACTATGTGTAATATTTTTGATGAAGAAATTAGAAAGAGTTTGAGATATATATGTTTGGTGAGATGAATTTCTTCCTTGGATTGCAAATCAATCAAACAAACAAAGGGATTTTTATTTCACAATATAAGTATGCAAAATAAATGTTGAAGAAGTTTGGGATGGATGGTTCCAAACTGCTATGCACTCCTATGGTAACTAGCTACAAATTGAGTAAGGATGATGATTCACCTAAGGTTGATCAGAGAAATTATAGCTCCATGATTGGTGGACTGTTGTATCTAACTACTATTAGACCAGATATCATGCATGTAGTTTGTATTGTGGATAGATTTAAAGATGATCCTAAAGAAACACATGTTGTAGCTATCAAGAGGATATTTAGATATCTAAAAGGAAATCCAAATATTGGTTTATGGTACCCTAGGGATACTAAATTTTCACTAAGTGCTTATACAAATGTAGATTGGGTAGGGTGTGCTAATGAAAAAAAGTACAATTAGTGGTGCATTCTTTCTTGGTTGCAGATTGGTATCATGGTTAATTAAAAATCAAGATTAAGTTTCCTCATCCACTGTAGAGGCTGAGTATATTGTTGCAACATCTTGTTGCACACAATTTTTGTGGATTAGACAGAAATTGGAGGATATTAGAGTTATGTATGATGATCCCATCTCCATTTTTTGTGATAATACAAGTGCAATTAACATTTCAAAGAATAAAGTGATGCACTCAAGGATGAAGCATATATAAATTAGGTATCACATTTTCAGAGAGAAGGTTATGGAGAATGAAATAAAGCTTGAGTATGTACCGACAAAGGATCAAATTGTTGACATATTTACTAAGGCTCTTCCTAAAGATACTTTCGAGTATCTTCAGGAGAAGTTAGGGGTTATTGCCCCTCCTTTCTTGAACTAGATGCATATGGAGATGCAACAGTCCAGTGGATTTATGGCTATATCTTCTTTTTGTACTGATATTTTTTGGCTACCTCTTTGAGGGAGTAGGCATTGTCATGTGTTGTAATTATGTAGATGATTGGGTGTAATCCTTATGGGGATTATTCAGCGTTGGTATATATCTTGGTTCAATATCAAAAGGAGAGAACAATGAATTTTTTTTCTTTTTTCTTTTCCATTGATGTCAAAGGGGGAGAAAATATATAATGTGAAAAAGCTTATTTGTTCAAAAGAGTTGCAAGAAAAGTTGTTCAGAACAATTGTGTTGTCTTTGATGTTTTTTCACATCATTTTTTGTTGTTAATGACAAAGGGGAATATTGTTGAAAGTATAAAGTGTTGTCATTGATGTCAAAGGGGGAGAAAATATATAATGTGAAAAATATTATTTATTCAAAAGAGTTGCAAGAAAAGTTGTTCAGAACAATTGTGTTGTCTTTGATGGTTTTTCACATCATTTTTTGTTGTTAACGAAAAAGGGGAACATTGTTGAAAGTATAAATTGTTGTCATTGATGTCAACTAGTTGGTGTTATCATTTATGTCAAGTATGTGTAGAGGAAGTTGGTTATTGACTATATACGTCGAGGATATTGAGAAAATTGTAATCAAGAAGGTTTTTTGTTTTTGCATGTATAGTTGAGACTTTGAAGAAGTGTTGTGAGCACTTGGAACTATTATTTTGTTTCAAATTATAAAGATGGGTTGGAATGAATTAATGAGCTAGCATGATGGTTCTGGTACTTGGTTTCCAAGTGCTTTTGAGAAAAATTGATAATAGAGAGAACAGTGTCTTACAAATTTTTAGTGTTTGGTCTCGGATGTGTGTCACATTTCTTCTATGTTGATTACATGATTGTATGTATTTGAGGTATTATTTATGGTTTTTGGTAGATGCTATATCCAAAATTTCGGCTTCTCGATAGTTGTGTCTTGTGAGATATTTTTACCAGTGTGTGAACTAGTTGTTCAGTAATGTTTTCTATGGTCTAGGAGAAATTAATTTGTTCCACGTTTCTCTACTATTTGGATTTAGTTTGTGAAGATTTAGGAAGCTTTTTTTAATGCTTTTATATTTCTATGTTCAAATTTTTACTTGATTTGGTGTAGTATAGTGTAAGTATCATTTATCCATATGTAGACAAGGGTTATTAGTTGTCCTGAATTGAAGTAGTTGTTGATGTGAAGATTTGTTGAAGTGGTTGATGAATATTAAGTAATTTTTGGATTGTTCTAGATTGATTCCAAGTGAATTATACTATCTGGAACTTTTGAATTGATCTAAGGAAGCGTTTACTTAATGTTTATAGTGTTTTGCATGGGTTTTGGCCAACCTTGTGTTTAATACTAAATGTGAGGCTTTTATAAGCGTTTTGAAGTGTGTTCGGATCTATTTGGGTCCTAATTAAGGATTTATGTAGGTCACCTTTCAGTCCTATCCACCTCGTGAATGTTTGGTTGCCGACCTATTTCAAATTTGAAAGTATAATGACTAGTGGCTGATATTGGAGAAATCTTTTGAAGAAGAGGTTGATATAAATATGTATGTTGTTGATGCAAGAAGGATGATGAGAGAGTAAGAAGAAATATATATGGTATATCATTGTGATTGAAGTGTAATAAGATGTGAATTTGAGAAAAGTAGTGTGAATTTCATTAGTGTTCTAAAGGTAGTGAGTTGAAGGCATCTGATATCTTTCATGTGAGACTGTGAAAGTGTGCGAGCAATTGTGGTGGACTCCTTGTTGTATTGAGAAATTTTTCTCTATGTAACATTCTTCTTCTATCTTCTTGTATTATTTTTGTGGAAGTGAGTCCTTGGTGTGAGCCCTTTCGAATAGTGTGTCCTATTCTGGTATTGAGCCTCGATATTTAGTTTTGGAATTCTTTATATTATGAGCTAATCCTCACCATGGTTTTTCCTTCATTGGGTTTTCCATGTAAATTTGGTGTACTTATTGTTGGATAGGACAACTGAGAGGGGGGGTGAATCAATTGTAATAGATTATAACCTTAAATTAAATTATCAGAACTAACATATAAACTGATTAAGTGATTAACCATCAAATGTCAATGCACAAAACATAATAACACCATATTTACGTGGAAAACCCAGTGATGGAAAAAACATGGTGAGGATTAACTCACACTATAGACAATATAAAAACCAATTAGAAAAAGGCTCACTACTTTGAATAAGGCTCACTGCCTAAGATAAGGATCACTGTTTGAAATAAGGACTCACTGTCTAGACTCATTTTCCACAAGGCTACAACCCAGAGGGCTCACTGCCACAAAGATACAAAGAAGACAAAGAAGACTTATTATAGAGAGAAAACAATCCCAATGCAACAATGCATTCCACCATAATTTTTTATCAACTTGCATGAATGATAGAGTTCACCTTCTACTCACTACATCCAAAAATTGAGCATTAAGCTTCACACTGATCAACCAAACACATAACTCACACACTTCCAAAATAGCATCAAAGTCGCATTTTCTCTTTCACTTATGTTCCTTCTTCTCTTATGTACCATTTTCATTGCTAGCACATTATGTATTAAAAGATACAAATTCAACCATCCAACTTCAAATTAAAATTAGGTTGGTGCCAAACATCCTAGGGTGGAATTAGAATGAGGGAAACCCAAACAAATGCTTCACCAGGATCCATAATAGATCCGACACACTTCATTATCTTTGAAGATAGTGATTGACACACAGTCAACCAAACTAGTGTAAAACACATAGATCAATTAAGCTTGATGCTTCCAAAGGTTGAAATCATATTCAATAGAACCAGGACAACACAACTCTAGAACCACAAGTCATAAGACTTTAATAAAAAGAAATCTGAACCAACAAGAATTCTCCTAGGCCTTAGCTACAACACACAAAAAACATAGTTCACAAGTACTAGACCAACATCCTCAACAACTAAATACCTGTAATCTTCTTTTAATATAATTTTCTCAATATCCTCAACATATATAGTAAAAAAAAACTATTAGATAACCAAATAAATGGTTAACATCAATGCCAACACTTTCATTCATCTTTCCATTATTGCAACAATCTCCCCCTTTATCATTGATGGCAACACATGATGTGAAAAACCATTAAAGACACACACTCGTTCAGAAAATACTTCTCAAGATTTTTCCTTGTGCTTCTCCCCCTTAGAAGATCATCTTCTTCACTACCTTCTTTCACTTATTAGCCTTCTTTCCTCTTCACATTCTTTCTCTCTCCCTCTTTGACATCAATGGAAAAGGAAAAAGATATGTTCATTGAAACTTCCTTTGACATGAAAGCAAAATACTCATAATGAAAACACTTAAAACTACTTGCTCCCCCTGAGAGGTAGCCACCAAAAATATCAGTCCAAAAATATAGAACCATGAATCCACCGGACTGATGCATCTTAGTTTGTAAAAGGAGGGGCAATAACCCCTAGGTTATCTCAGAGATACTCGAAAGTATGTTTAGGAATATCCTTTGTATATATATATTCAATGTTATCCTTTGTCGAAAAATACTTAATCTTGACTTCATTCTCCATGAATTCTCTTTTAAGAAATGATACCTAATAGATATATGCTTCATTTTTTAATGCATTACATTATTCTTCAAAGTTTTAATTGCACTTGTGTTATCATAGAAGATAGAAATAAGATCATCATACAACACTGTGATATCCTTCAATGTCTATTTCATCCATAAAACTTCTTTACAACAAGATCTAGTAGAAATATACCCAACTTTAGTAGTAGACAATGAGACTAAATTTTGCTTCTTACTCAACCATGCCACCAATCTACATCTAAGAAAGAATTCACCACCACTAGTAATCCTTTTTTCATCTATACTTCTAGCCCAATCTACATCAGTATAAGCACTAAGTGTAAAGTTAGTTTCTTAAGGGTACCATAATCTTGAGTGCCATTCAAATATATGAATATTATTTTAATGGTAGTAACATGTGTTTCCTTCAGATCTTCTTGAAATATAGCTACAAGACAAACTGCATGCATAGTATCTGGTCTAGTAGTAGTTAAATATAGCAGTCCACCAATCATAGATCTATACTTTCTTTGATCAGCCTTAGGTGAATCATCATCTTTTCCCAACTTGCAACCAGTCACCATAGGATTACTTACCAATTTGGAACCATCCATCCCAAATATTTTCAACATCTCTTTCACATACTTAGATTGTGAAATTAAAATTCCTTTCTTTGATTGATTAATCTGTATCCCAAGAAAGAAATTCATCTCGCCAAACATAGACATTTCAAATTATTTCTCCATCTCTTTCACAAACATCTTTCACATCTTTTCATTTCCTCCAAAGATAATCTCATCAACATATACAACTACAATCAATATTTTGTCATTTTCAGTCTTGAAATATAAATTACTATCTGCCATACCTTTGTTAAATCTTTGCTGACTCAAATACTTATCTAGCCTTGCATACCAGATGTAGGATCTTTCTTCAATCCATATAAATCTTTCATAAATCTGCAGATCATATTTGGTTAATCTTTCAACTAAAATCCTTTTGGTTGTTCCATGTATACCTCTTCTTCTAGTTCACCATTCAAAAATGTTGACTTGACATCCATCTGATAGAATTTGAAATATTTATAAGCAACTAATGCCAATAAAATCCTTATATATTCCATTCTTACTACTGGGGAAAAATTATCCTGAAAATCTATACCTTCCACTTGTGAGTAGCCTTTACACACAAGCCTTGCTTTGTTTTTGACAACTTTTCCATTCTCATTCAACTTATTTCTGAATACCCATTTTGATCCAATGATAGTTTTGTCTGCCGGTCTTTGGACCAATTCCCAAGTTTGATTCTTCCCAATCTTCAAAATTTCCTCTTTCATTGCTTCCTTCCAATTTTCATCCTTACAGCTTCACTGCCTAATTTCAGCTCAATCTCAGAGAATAAGCACAAGTTTACTTCAGTAGCAGCTTTGCTTCTAGTTAACACACTTTTTGTCTTGTCTCCAATAATTTGACTTTCTGAATGATTCCTCTATACATATTTCATTATCCTAGGGGACATCACCAAAGCATCTTCTTCACTTTCATTCTATTCATTTTTCTTTCCTTTCTCATCTTTATCCTATTCTTCCATAATTTCTTCTATTCTTGCACAATCATGCTTATCAGACACATACCCATCAATATCAATAGAATTATTCACTACTTCATCAACCTTCACATTCGAGCTTTCTACAATTTTCCTCAATATTTTATTGAAACATTTGTATGCCTTTCCTTTAGTAGAGTATCCAAGAAATATTCCTTCATCACTTCTTGCATCAAACTTACCAGAAGTTTCCTCATCTCTTCTAATATAGCATTTGCTTCCGAATACCTTGAAATATTTGACTGTAGGAATTCTTTCATGCCATAGCTCATAGGGAATCTTTGTACTATTTTATCTTGCCTGAACTTGATTAAATACATATACATCAGTGTGAATAGCTCTTTCTAGTAAACTTCTGATAATCCGGCTTGAGTGATCATTGACCTAGCAACTTCTTGAACTATTCTATTTTTCCTTTCAACAACTCCATTTTGCTGAGGGGTTCTCAGAGTAGATAGTTGTCTCTTTATACCATGCACTTCACAAAACATATTGAACTTATAGGAGGTGAATTCTCCACCTCTTTCATATATCAAGCATTTTATCTTCAAATTCACTTCATTTTTGACCATAGCCTTGAATTCCTTGAATCTATCTAATGCATCTAATTTCTCTCTTAGAAATGTAACCAATGTATATCTAGAATAATCATCAATTAAAAGAATAAAGTACCTTTCACCAAGTAGACATCACACTCTCATGGGACCACAAAGATCTGTATGAACCAAATCCAATAATCTAGTAGTAGATTGTTCTCTTGATCTGTAATGATTTCTTGTTTGCTTCCCGAATTGGAAATTCCTATAGATAGTGTATACACCTAAAATTGGTTTCGAGAAAATTAATTAAATACTAGTTATTTAATTAATAAATCTTAAATACCTCTAATTATAAATAAATTGCAAAATTTATTTATATAGTTCATGTTTTAATTTCTTCCTATCTCAAATAATTTTCTTCTTGATTTAATTAAATAAACAAATTTAAATAATTTGTCTTATTTGATTAATTCCCTCTCAATTAAATTTGAATTTTTAAATTCAAATTTTGTGTCATTCCTATAAAATTCTCTAACCTCCTTCCACCTCATCATCCACCTCACCATGTGTCACATGAATTTAAATATTTCTAATTTCTAAATGGGAATTTCTATCAAAAAACTCCTAACAAGATTGGGGACACATGGTGTTGGCAGATGGTCAATGCTCCCCTCGGGATTCGTGACATGGACTAACTACATCTCGTGGATTTGTTATCTTTGGTAGTTGTATCGGGTATTAAAAGGTTGATGTTTTGGTGCAACGACAACTATGGGCCAACAAGTGGTATTAAAGCCAAAGGTGCTGAGTTTGAATCCCCTTGAGTAATGTTAAGGGGGAGTTTGTTGGAAGATGGTCAGTGATCCCCTTGGGATTCATGACATGGACTAACCACCTCCCATGGATCCATTAACTTTAGTAGTTGTATCAGGCATTAAAAGGTTGATCTTTTGGTGCAATGGCAATTGTGGGCCAACACATGGCTTCCTCATCCATTTGATGCTCGTCAAGACTTGGACATTTATTCTCCTAAAGGGAACATCCTCCATGATTCCCTCCAACTTCTTCATCCTCCACCATCGATCTCTCTAGACTAAATCCTGAAAATAGAATCTTGCCACATCACTTAATTCCTTGGAGAAATCTATAAATAGAGGCTCATTTAAAACTTTTGAGATAGAGAGCAAAGAATAAATCTACTTTGCATAACTCATATCAGAATTGTGAGCTTAGCATAACATTTTAGTTTAGCATTTTGCATTTAGCTTAAATTAGTGTTACTATGGCAATTTTAATCCTAGATTCCTAATTGTTACATTTTCATATAGAATTTCACATAGATTTTGCATTATTATCACAACATCATCTCAACAATAATTTAATCATAGCAGTAGCATAATCTTAACATCATATCATTTAGCATTGCATATAAAATACATCAAGCATGTAGATGTAGGGATAAAATACTTGCATTTCATCATAGCATCTCATTTTTGAGGTTGTCATCCGATAAGTCATGTGAAAAATAAATACAATTTGAGAGAATTCATGATTTAGAGGATCCTTGAGAATAGAGAATAATGGAATGGTTTTAAGGAATAGTTTTATCAGTTTTTTTGTTATTTCAATTTTCTTAATGTAAATGTTTCATTGGTTTGTTGTTTGGATTTGATCTTTCTTACACATATTTTATTCCCCACATAGATTTTGGTGCCCACTATGGGGCCTAGCCCCATTTTTAACATTTTCTATCAGGTTCTTGTCCACAGATTTGATTGTGAATTTTGAAGTAGTGCACCTAAAACATTTTTTGGCGCATTTGTTGGATCTTTCGGCACATACAATTGTTGTTTTAGCACATTCGGTAGTTCTTTCGATGCATATAGTCCATGTTTCGGCACATACGTGTGATATTTTGATGCATCTGGGAGTTCTTTTAGTGCATACAGGAGTTTAACTTTCATTTATTGCTTTCCAGTTTAGTGCATATAGTGCATTTTTTAATGCATTCAGTAAATATTTTAGTGCATCTGGTTTTCTTTGCAAATTTTTCAAATTTTGGAAGCTGATTAATCTCTCTTTGTTTTGCAGGTATTTTAAATGTTTTCAGAGACTTTGCTGAAACTATAAGAACATTGTCCAAGACAAATAATCTAAAACTACTAGGGGTTTTTTGGTAGGGGCTCAAGTTATCATTGTTTCTTTTGATTAAATTAGGAACCTAGTTTAATTAGGAGGTAAATGAACACCATGTCTTATGTTCTTGTAGAGTGGTAGGAATATCCTCTCCTTTTAATTGGGTGATCAAAAAGCTAGACTGATTCTTTTTATTTTGTTGCAATTTTATCCTTAGAGGGCCTGCCTGGTGGGAAAAAGTAATCACCCCAAGGAATGACCCAAACTAGGAATAGGCTAAAGCCAAGCAACTTTCATCTAGTATATAAGTGTGGATACTTGAGGAAAGTTCAAATATCATGAGGGTTGTTCTGACAAGAAGGGAAGAAATGGTCTCTTTCCATATGGATGACCCCCCATGAACATAATTCCTATACTGAAACCTTCTTGTTATAGTATGCTAAAATCCCATTCTATTTGTTGGTGCAAGAGGTCTAACCTCTAAAGTCATCCCATATTCTTGTGGCTTTTAGTAGAGATGAAAGTTTTGTCATGGGAGATTCATGAGAACTGAAGCTTGGATGACCTAATAAGTGAGTGTCGTGGAGGGGAGCTATTGTGGTCAAGCTTCTAATCATCTGCTAAAAGTAATCATAACTAGAGTAAAATCCAAGTGGGATTCTAGTGAATATTGTCATACAAAGCCTTGGGAATTATACTTGTTTGATGTGTCTTACATGTGTGTTTTAAAATAACATTCAAACAAACATCACACACAAAAAATGTACAACCACTAATTCAAAAAGAACATCCATTCAAACAATCAATTCCCTACTATAAAAACAAGAAAAATCAATCAAACTATCAGAAAATAGTGGCATTCCCCATTTTAGTGCATCCATTGACTGTTTTGGCACATACAAGACATCTTTTAGTGCATACATTCCCTATTTTAGTGCATCTATGCCATCTTTAACCACATACAAGCCATATTTTAGTGCATACAAGCCATCTTTTAGCACATACATTCCATGTTTTAGTGCATCTGTGTCATTTTACAACACATACAAGCCATCTTTTAGCACATCCAATCCATTATTTAGTGCATTTGTGCACTGTTCTAGCGCAACCAACAAAATTTTAACTAGAGAGCTAAATTTAAGTTTCTATCTAACAATTGAAACCAGATTCAGATATTTCTTCTTGACCAACATTTATTCTTTATCCCAACATTGCTTTTAACTTCGTGAAACTAGCATTTGCAAGTAAAAATCATTTACCTAAGCTTTGATCAAACATCTAAAACTGCCTCATCATCACACCTATCTCTGATTAGTAGCTGAGTTTCACCATCAAGATTCATCATCCTTTATCCTGAAACAAATGTTGTATAATCAGATTTAACTTAGTACTTTTAGCACTCCTAAACAACAATCAAATCTTAGTAAATATTCATCACTTATATGCCCATTTCAATGAGATCCCAAAAGAAAAAACTTAAACCAAAGGAAACCGAAACCCAAAACTCCATGGTTGAACAAGAAAAAATCCCTTTTTCAAACTCCATCAAAATGAAATAGATGAAATAACAAATGAAGACATAGAACAAGCACAAAAAGATCTTTGATTCTACAAATTCATGGAAAAGAGTTTTTAAAAAGACGAAGAAAGATACTTTCTGATGTTAGCAAACAAAGGCACTAAATTACCACCTAATTTTGATGTCAATAAATTAAAGGGAGCACCTAAGACAACATAAACTAAAACACCAGATGAATCAAGAACCAATAATTCTATGGGTGTTTTGACACAATAGATGCAATCCCTCCAACATCAAAATACAAGACATGCAAAGGGGAACTGCGAAGAGATACTTTCTACAAGACATTTGTACATACCCCTTTGATAGAAATTTGAACATGATACCATTTCCACCCAATTGTGACCTCCCAAAATATGATAAATACAATAGAAAATATGATCCCATAGATCACATAAGAGAATTTTGGACCATGAGCCTAGAGTTTTCACATGAAGACACCTACTTGATGAGATTATTCTCATGAATTTTGGGTGGACATTGTATGGAATGGTTCTTGAAACTACCACCGAGCATAGGATTCTTTGAAGAACTAGTCAATAAATTTATCACACAATATTCTTAAACATTCAACATGAGATTACAATGAATGATATTTTCAATACCAAACAAAAAATGGAGAATCATTCCTCATATTCTTGCAAAGATGGAGAAGATTTTTTTCTCGATATGCTCGACCTATACCTGAGCAAGAAAAATGGAAATCTTCATTGACAATCTAAATAATGAAATGAGCTATAGATTGCAATTACAATGTCCACCTAGCTTTGAGAAGATGATTGAAAATGGTCTTAAAATTGAAGAAGCTTTGGTCAAGAGAGGTGTATTGAAAATCTACAATGGGTGATCAAACAATATAAACTCCTCCAATAATCATAACAACAATGAAAAATCAAAATTTTGAACAACAAACAAGAATACTGGTAATGATGGTGTAGCTGAAATGCATAATACCATACCAGTCTTTAATCTATCAGTAATCACACCTATGACCAACCAAAACCCCAATTAGAACACCAATCAAAACAACCAAAACAACACCCAAAATAGTAACAAAAATAAGCTCCATCTCAACCACCACCATATCAAACGCCATCAAATTGTAGGAAATTCACACCTTTGGGTCAATCACTCGAATCCACATTGAGAGAACTTATAGAAAATCTAATTACCTTACCTAACACCTGAGGTTTTGAGTCGAAAGTGAAATCATCATGGTGGAATGATTCCTATTATTTTTAATTTCATCGGTGCAAAGGCCATCAAAAGAATATATGTTTGCAATTAGAGCACAAGGTGCTAGACTTGATAGACCATAATATTATACAAATAGAGGGACCCTAAAAAAAAACTAATCATGGTGCATTCAAGAATCCCTTACCAAATTATGAAAAAGGGGAATCCTCTAAAATGAACAACAAAGGGAAAAATGTAAACTATGTTCATGATATTGTCATCCTTCATATTTCGGTAGTTGAGGATCAGAAAAATGACATTAAAATCAATGACAAACAAGACATTCTTACAACCAACAATAAAATTAATGAAGTTCCAATTCAACATGGAAAATACAACACCATAGCTGAAAATAAAATCAATGACACCAACATCACATCAAATCAATTCCATAAAATCAAACAAGACATGGTTGTAATGGGCAACCAAATCAATGTCATTAAAATCAAAGGGAAGCAAGGCAACATGCCCGTAAATGTGACCATGAAAGCACATTCCAAATATGTACTAAAAGGAAGCACATCCAAAACACCCAATGCCCAGTCATATTAATACAACATTGTTGATCAACTACAAAATATCCCAATGCAAATATCTATATTGGAACTCCTTAAGATTTCACCCACCCACAAGGAAATTTTGGAAAAGGCCCTAGTGGACACAACAATACCAATGGATTTAGAATTTTGTACATTCTAATCCATGGTGGGTCATTTGATTGCACCTCATTTCCTATCATTCTCAGAAAATGATGATGCATCAATCACTCATCCCCATAACACAACACTTCACATTGAGGTCTTAATACATAAAAAATCAAGTCAAGAAAATTCTAATAGATGGAGGAGCCGATCTTAATATATGTACTTTACATCTCGTTCGTGCACTAGGATTCTCAGAGAATGCAATAGATTCAAGGAAAAATATCACTATCAAAGCCTATGATGATGAAGAAATATCTTCACAAGGACTAATTGTGTAGCCAATTCAGGTGGGGCCAATTCAAAAATACATAATTTTCCAAGTTCTAAACAAAGACTTGACATACAATATACTCTTGGGTCATCCTTGGATCCATGAGATGTATGCAACCCTCTCAACTTACCATCAATTTTTGAAATTCCCTTGCAATGGGAAAGAGATCACCATTTCAAATAATTCCAATAGTCCTCAGTATTGCAACACCCTCAAATCAGTCTAGGATGTCTTTGTGCCCAATAAAAGAGAAGCTCTCGCTTCCACATCTGCCACCCCAAGTAATTCAAGCCAATGAAATTCCTTGTCAAAACTGCTTGCCAAGTCCTCAAATAGAGAAATCCAAGCAAGTTCCTCACCTAAATAGCTTGAGAAAAAGGAAGAATCTACCCCTTCTACCTCCACTAATCATGAATCCCAACACAATGCTTTGTTGAAAAAATTTGAGAAAAAGGTCCAAGTCAAAGATAAAGGTGTGGGTGAATATTCTATTGAGAAATCACTATGTCTCTCACAATTATCTTCCCCAAAGTCCTATGGTCAACCATCAAACTCAATACAATAGTCCTCACAACTTGTCACACTTTTTGATGGTCGATTTGTGAAAGTAGGCACTATAGTTGATGAAGAAAAAGACAAAGATGTTATAAACTAGCTTTATAAGGATGAAGTTGAATCTCAAGCAACAAGAAATAATGTAGAAACAACAAAATATGGTAAAGGGTTTTCAATCTTGGAGAAAATGGGATACAAAGGAAAAGGTCCCATGGGCAAGAGAAAAGAGGGCATCATGGAATCAATCCAACCCATCTTAACCAATCCAAAAGACAAGACAAGGCTGGGATATAAAGAGGAAACAAAGGAAGAAGCCACCTAGAAGGTTTTTGAATGATTCCTACAACTACAAGCTAGTAATGACTATGAAACTGACTTAAATGAATATGAGTGGGATTCTTTATCTAAAGAGTCTTTTCATGAAAAAGGAATTGATGTGATAAAAAATTATGCACCTGTACATGAGGAGGGAAAAAATTTGAGGTCAAGACCACTTGAATTTGGATCACAACATATTGATGACTCCAATGAGGACGATTAGACTCCCAGTGAGATAGAACATTCAAAGGAGAGTTACATCATAGACCTTGAAATTTATATCATACTTCTTCAAGACATTTCCATCAGGACCCTCACTATGTTTGACTTAAACCAATCCAATGATTCCCTACCTCTAGTACATCTTGAACTTATCAAATGGGACCAAATTGAGCCTCTTGACATCCTTGTCTTTTAAAAAACTGATGTCATTGTCAAATTCCTCTATGTTGGCAACCCTAAAAAATGTTCCACCACTGAATCTTAGAATGAAGCTTCTATTCAAGGGAGTGTCAAATCTCTCAGCTACAAAATGAATAATATAGAAAATTGATCTAATGGTGAAAACCATTCTCTGACAATATTAGATCGGGAAAAAGTAAAAATAAAGGGCACATCCAATGGTGAAAACCTCTCCGAGGTGTCGAAGGATGACCGATTTGACACTCTTCCCAAACACTTTCAAGAGAGATCAAAATTATTGGTTGAGCCCACCCAATCCATCAACATTGTCATAGTAGAAATAGTGAAGGCTCTACATTTAGTAGCATCCCTGATAGAACAAGAAAAACCAAGCTTCATCAAATTATTTGAAGAGAGACAAATCAACTTTTCTTGGTCCTATACAGACATGCCAAGGATAGATCCAGATTTAATCATGCATCATTTATCCTTACCACTAGGAATAAAACCAGTGAAGCAAAAGTTAAGGAAAATTCATTCACATATTGCCCTCTTGGTGAAAGCAGAACTAGAGAAGCTATTGGATGTAGGGTTCATCAAATCGATTGATTATGCCAAGTGGATCTCTAATATTCTACCAGTTTCAAAACTTGACAACAGTATCTAGATTTGCATAGAATTCAGAGATCTCAATAAAGCTTGTTCGAAGGATGATTTTCCTCTACCCAACATAGACATCATCATGGACCTAATAGTAGGACATTCCATGTTGTCACTTATGGATGAATTTTTAGGATATAATCAAATAAAAATTTCACCTGAGGATCAAGATAAAACAACCTTCACATGCCCATGGGGCACATTTTGTTGGAACATCGTTCCCTTTGGACTGAATAATGTGGGAGCTACTTATCAAAAAGCCTTGATGACAATCTTCCATGATATGATGCACACATTCATGGAAGACTGTGTAGATGATATGTTGGAAAAATAATACACCCAAGAAGGACACCTAGAGATCCTAGATAAAATCTTCACTAGAGTGGAAAAAATTAGTGTGCGATTGAATCCAAAAAAATGTGTATTTGCGGTAACATCTGCGAAACTCTTGGGATATATAGTTCTAGAAAAGGGCATCGAGGTGGATCCTATGAAAGTTAAGGAAATCATGGAGATGCAGCCTCCTAAGAATATCAGTCAACTAAGATCACTCTAAGGAATATTTCAATCTATCTAAAGATTCATCTCACAATTGGCAGACAAGATCCATCCTTTCACTGACTTGTTACACAAAAATGTTTCCTTTAGATAGGATGAGAAATGTGAATCCACTTTCAACCAATTGAAACAATATCTAATAAGTCCACCCATCTTAGTACCACTAGTATAATGAAAACCACTCTTACTATACATAGCAACAACTGAGGCATCATTGGGAGCTTTGCTAGTGCAAGAGGATTCAACAGGAAAAGAAAGGGTGATCTATTATATCAACAAAAAATTAAATGGCTATGAAATCAATTACACATCCATTGAAAAGGATTGTCTGGAAGTAGTGTTCACCACTCAAAAATTGTGACATTATATGCTAACTCATACCATCAAGTTAATAGCCAAAATTGATCCATTGAAATATTTGCTCAATAAGGCCAATCTAACAGGAAGACTAATAAAGTGGGTAATGATACTGAGTGAGTTTGACATCTAGTATGTTGATATGAAATAAATCAAGGGTGAATCCATCATAGGTCAAATAGATGAAGCACCATTACATGATGATCATCCTCTACACATTGAGTTTCTAGATGTTGATGTCCTTACCATAAGAACAAAACAATGGATATTATACTTGGATGGATCATATGCTCAACATGGATTAGGAGCAAGAATTTTATTTGTCACCCCTCAAGGGCATACCATTCCAAAATCATATAGCCTGATGTTCCCCAATACCAACAACATGGAAAATTATGAAGCATTCATCATTGACATCAAGGTAGTTGTAGGGTAGAAAATCACAGAGTTACAAGTCTATGGAGATTCTCAACTAGTCATAAATCAGGTCAATGATGACTATCAGACAAAGGATGACAAACTAATTCCATACAAAATAATGATTGATGACTTTAAGAAATACTTTATTACTATCAAATTTGAACAAATACCAAGAATGGACAACAAAGATGTTGACACTATGGCCACTATTGCTTCTCTATTAAAAATTCCAAATAAGCAGAGCCATTATGAGTTCATGGTGGAACAATTTTTTACCCTTTCCTATGACAATCCCAAGTCCCAAGTCATTTTCCATTTACTTGATGTCGATACCTCAATCTATGGGAAGATCTACACCTATCTAAGAGAACTAAAATGAAACTTCATCCATCAAGCCGCCCAACACACCCTTATCGTGGATTTACTTTACCGATGAAGTCTTGAAGATCCTAAAGAAAACTATCAATGAGGTTGGACGTGATTGGCATGTGCAACTAAACCCTGCTTTATGGGCATGCCATACCAATATCCGCACCCCCATAGGAGCCACACCATATGCTCTTATATACATATCATAGGCTATTTTTCCCATTGAGGTTGAATTACCTTTTCTCTGAGTTTCAGTGAAAGGCATCATCTCAAATGAATACTACCGAGTATCTAGATTACAAGAGTTGGAACTATTGGATGAACGTCATCAGCTTGTAGTTGATCACCTGAAAACATATCATCAAAGAATGCCAAGAAGTTATAATCACAAGGTCAAACCAAGAACATTTCAAGTCGGTGATTTGGTACTAAAGGAAAATCCATGCAATCAATAAGATAGAGAAAAGAAGGGAAAGTTTGAACCGAATTGGCCAAGACCCTTTTTCACTGTATCAGTTTATGAATCAAGACCATATGAACTATCCATGCCTGAAGGGAATCTATTTGAGGAACCTATGAATAGCCTCCATCTCAAAAATTTCTATGCATAATCATCCATTGCACGGTATAAAGTACTGAAGAAATCCAAAAAATCAGAAAAAGTCCTGAAGAAATCCAAAAAAATTAGAAAAAGTCCTGAAGAAATCCAAAAATATCCTAAAAAGTCCTAAAGAAATCCAAAAAATTAGAAAACATCCTGAAGAAATCCAAAAAAATCAGAAAAATTCCTAAAGAAAAAAAAAAAAAAAATAGAAAAAGATCAAAATAAAAAAATAAAAAAGATCAAAAATACAAAAAAAAATTCAGAAAGATTAAATAGAAAAAAGAAAGTAAAAAAAAAAATTGTTACCTTGATGAAAACCTGGCAAATAGGCATCTTGGTAACAACAAAAAAATCTGAAAATATGAGAAGGTGCAATAAAAGAAAACAGTGAAAACCTGGCAAACAGGCGCTATATGTGATGAATTGGCTTCTACATCTATTGGAAGATGTGCTAGTTGTCTTCTTTTTCTATCATTACACATACATGGCTATCATAAAATGAGCTTCATGTACATATCTAGTTGCTATGGTTGTACATATCTAGTTGCTATGGTCATGTCCCACCTTGGCTTCGTTATCAATATACATATCCATAATAATTAGTTTGTTTCTCAGTGGGGGAAAAATCCCGAACTCACTGGGGGCAATTTGAGCTTAAACAACAAGAAAACAATAGAAAGACAACCCAATGAAAACAAAAATCACACTAAATATCAAACTGAACATCAATCACAATCAATCAGAAAATCGACCATCCAAATCAACATCAAGATAAATAAATCAAATCTCATTGGATGATCATCTTTTGAATCATGGTTTGATCACTTTAGCACAGACGTTCAATTGTTGTATCTTGATTGTTGTTATCATTTCTCTAGAGCAACTCAAGGATGTCATAAACTAGAGAAGCTATGATCAAGAATGATATTTTTCTTTGTTTGTTGTCTGTGAGTTGATCATTATTACTATGTAAATCATCATGGGACATGATCTACGAAGTATCATCGATGAAATTTCGGATCGACATAGGAAAAAGGATTAACTCTTGTTTGTTTTACACAAGCAATACTCAGGTCATCTCGGTTCAATTATGCCTAGATGCTTGTATTAACTTACAATATCAAAAATTCTTGGAAATTGTACTCAGGTCATCATGGTCTAATTATACCATCGATGTTTTTACTAACTTTCAACATGAAAAAAGGGATCAATGAGGATACCAAGCACAAAAAATCAATTGGCATGATGACAAAACTGCATAGTTAGGTTCGCACGGCTAAGAAATATTTGCATCCATACTAGCTTTTCATCTCTATTTAAGATTTTTCCAAGGTGGGAAAATTTCAAAATGATTTTATTTCTCTCATTAAAGGATTGAGTACATTTGAAATTTACAAAAATATCATCATTCACATGTAGTTGCATAAAAAATTTAAATTTACATCATGCATTGGAGAACATTATCATATCATACATCCATTCATGCATTCATCATACCTTTGCATTAGAAAAATCCAAAAATAAAGATTTTTCATAAGTCATTCATTATCATAAAATCATTCATCTACACATTTCTCACACATTTTCATTATCCATCCATCCATCCATTTATCATTATCCATGAATTTATCATGCATTTGTATTTGCAAAATCCAAAATCATAAACCATCCATCTATGAATTTATCATGCATTTACATTTGAAAATCCAAAAACATAATCATACACATTTACATTAATCATACATTTTCATCACAAAAATCCAAAAACAAAGCATTATCATGATACATTCATTCATACCCTTAGCATACATTTGCATTCAACATAATATTTCCATTAGAAAAATCCAAAAAAAAAAGCATTTCTCATAAATCACAATTCATCCATCATGCATTAGAAATCATATATTTACTTTATTCATCAATCCATGCGTTAGATCATGTATTCAGAAAAAAAATCATTTCCCATTTGTCATCCATACATTGCATCATATACTTGCATTAAAAAATACAAAAAATAAAGTGCATCCCATATCATTTTCATAATTGCATCCATCTCATACGTCATAATAAAAACATCATCCATACAGACATAGAACCATACATCATCAAATGATTAAATGCATCCATACATAACCATACATAATCATGGCATAATCATATAAAACATCACATGACATATAGCATAAAGGTAAAATGCATCCATCATAGGCATCCATCATAAAATAGCATATAGACAACACATAAATCCCTAATCATAGTTGCATCTCATATAATATCAAAATAATAATGTCAAGTGTACAATAACATCATGAATGGAGAGAAGATACATCATAAAAAATGACAAGATAATCATCAGGTCTTTGAATGAATCCATGTATATATCATCAAAATGTCAACATACATCAAATTTAGCCATAAAACCACTACATGGTGCTCCCCCCAGACACTATTGGCCTCACTACACCTGCTCCTCCAACACCAGATGGACCTACACCTGGAGCTTAGCCTGGTGGAACTTTGGGAAGTGGTTGAGTCACACCCCTTCTAGTGGTCCGAGATTGACTCTGATCTGATGAGGATTGTGCATAACTGACATGCTACTCTACAAGCACTGCCTCATAATATCTCAACCCATAATACTCTAACTCCTACGCAATCTATCAGCTAAAGTCTCTACCTGCTCACCCCATTATCTAGTTGCATCCCTCTCAGCCATCAAAGTAGTAACCTACACCTGTGCCTATGCAGGCTTTGCCTATGCCTATGCCATTGCTTGTGCTTTTCCCTATATCTATCCCTGGGCCTGTGTCAGCTGCCCCTATAATGTTTGCACCTAAAACTACAAAGTTTGTTCTTGCATCGGTAATGCGTCAATCTATGTCTATTGCTAGTGCAAGGGTAACTGAATGTGAATCTGCTGCTGCCCAACCTGTACCAAAGATCTCATCCTCTTGGGTACTATGAAATCTAGTACTGGCCCACCTCCACCATCTTTGCCACCATTTCCACCCTCAGCCCCATCATCACCCTCATCATCGCCCTCCTCAACTTCTCCCTCCTCATCCCCATCTCCTCCATCCCTCCTTTGTCTAAGTGCACGTCATGGCCCTCTATCATCACCCTCCAAAATAGGTATCGGCTCATTAGGACTGGAATTTCATAGGAAAGGATGTGTGTGAAAGTATTTGGCGTACTCATTTGGCATCTATGCATTTTCTATCTTAGGGTGATAATTGCATAGAAGTGGTTGTAACCTCAAATACTCATCACATATGACCTCATAAGACAAAGCAAGACCCCACTCTAGAATATCATGTCTCTTGCGTGCATAATGGGCCACTCCCTAGGGCATGCCCTATACTCTGCCAAACTATCAGAGCACCCTCATGTCTAAGAATCCCTCAATTATATATGGTGTCTGACCAATCAGATATCTATAAATGCATATGTAGGGCATCTCAGTGTCATTCTTTGGCCATGGACTGCAATCTACATATGGTTGCCAAGTGACTGTATCTAGGTCATCCAATACTCACCTCCAACACTTTAACTTTCCCAGCTTATGCTAAACAAGTGGACCTATGTAACCAAAAAATAAGGTTTTCCGACTGGATGAGCCCTATTTTCCATTGGCCACATAACTACTATATGCTCCCATGCCCAGATCTACAAAAGTGTCACACCTGCCAAGAGACTAGCACCACTGAGATATACAACCTAATGTAAATCATGATATAAATGAGCTAGCATGCAAGATCCCCAAGCATATCAAACACCTTGTGTGATCATCCTCTCCAAGACCTGGCCCCATCCAATAGATAGTCCCTTCGACCTACGATCGGGACATATAAAGCCTCCAATGAAGCCAACAAGTACACATGCTAATGGTTGATACATGGCTACCATCTCTCACCATGGAATATCGTAGCTGCTAATCTGAACATCCTAGAAAATCCTCCTCAAGACATCTATCCCTCCCTGCTCCTCGTGATCATAAATAACTATCTCCTCGACAACAGGAATCCTCAAGATTCGGTATACATCCTTGGGTGTCACCGTCATCTCACCAGTGGCTAAGTGAAAGGTATTATGATCACTATGCCACCACTCAGCTAGCGCAATCAAAAGCCCCCTATTAATCCTATACTGGGGCATGTCAATAAGTGAGGTCAAACTACATTGAGCAATAATGTCTAAATCTGCCTGAACTAACTATGGTATCATATCCCATATCTTTGGGAAGCGCTCTCGAATCTGCAATGCTCCTAGGTCATCATCCTATAATCATAGCATATCACAAATTAGTGAGCCTATCAATCAATCTTTCAATCAATCAACCTATCATTGATTCTCATTTGTCAAGATATTGATCATCATTATCCTATCATTGATCCTCACCTATCATGAGGTCAATAATCACCTATTCTATCATTGATTCTCACCTATCATGAGGTCAATCATCATTTAATCTATCAACAACATCAAATCATCAGCTGACATGATCATATCCCATCAAAAACAAGGAGGAAACATAAAAAATCATCAAATCTGGCTTCAATGTGCTAAAACAATCTTTCTATGCGCTAAACATCCAAATGCGCTAGAAAATCTCATGGATGTGCCAAAACATGGTTTCTATGCACTAATTATTCGTATGCACTACAAAACCCTATCAATGTGCTAAAATATCTACTTAATGCACTAGAACACCCTATTTGCTAAATCATTAACCCAAAGTGCTACATTATCTACACTATGCGCTAATTTACCCTATGCACAACAACAATTACCAAATGCGCTATAATGGGTTCCCTATGTGCTAATCTAATATTTAGGATTCATCAGACCCTATGTGCTAAATTAGTCACCCTATGCGCTAAAACAGGTTCCCTATGCACTAAAAAATCATTCCTATGCGCTAAAACGTGAGTAACACTGAGTTTTAAATCAAGCAAAAAGTGGGAAATTCAATGTAATTTTTGAAAGCAAAGAGGTTTTTGGGGTACGTACGAGAGGTCCATACATGATTGGGTGCTGATGGCAGAGAGCTTTCTCGAATCAGTGGGTGTGACATGGAATCTTATCCATCCTAGCTCTCTCAATCACTCCAATTTTCAAAATGCAAATGACACAAATTAGCTCTCTTTTCACCTTTTTACCTATTAAAAGGGGTAATTAAGTGAGAATTATGGTGGGATTTATTTTCTTTTTTCCAAAAGGGCCTTTAATCAGTTAATCAAATGCGGTAGGTTTAGTATCAATTTTTTCGAGAGATAAATCGTTCTCGCATCATAAAATTTTCAAATCATCAAAATTTTGAAAAATTCAAAAAATCATCAAAAATTAAAAAATTCCTTGATTTATCTCCCGAGGGGGCATATATCTGTCATCACTCAAAAATTAGCATCTAGGGCATGTCGAAATTTTTATCATCACGGTCTAGCAATTTTTATTTTCTTTGAAGCAATGTGTAAACACGTCACTTCAAAGAGGGGAAAAATGTATACACCTAAAATTGGTCTGGAGAAAATTAATTAAATACTAGTTATTTAATTAATAAATCTTAAATCCTCTACTTATAAATAAATTGAAAAATTTATTTATATAGTTCATTTTCTAATTTCTTCCTATCTCAAATCATTTTCTTCTTGATTTAATTAAATAAATAAATTTAAAAAATTTGTTTTATTTGATTAATTCCCTCTCAATTAAATTTGAATTTTTAAATTCAAATTTTGTCACATTCCTACATAATTTTCTAACCTCCTTCCACCTCATCATCCACATCACCATGTGTCGAATGAATTTAAATATTTCTAATTTTTAAATGGTAATTTCTATCAACAAACTCCTAACAAGATTAGGGACACATGACTTCCTCCTCCATTTGATGCTCTTTAGCACTTGGACATTTGGTCTCCTAAAGGGAACATCCTCCATGATGCCCTCCAACTTCTTCATCCTCCACTATTGATCTCTCCAGACTAAATCCTGACCGTCGAATCCTACCGCATCACTTAATGCCTTGGATAAATCTATAAATAGAGGCTCATTTACAACTTTTGAGATAGAGAGCAAAGCATAAATCTACTCTACAAAAATCATATCCGCATTGTGAGCTTAGCATAGAATTTTAGTTTAGCATTTTGCATTTATCTTAAATTGGTGTTATTATGGAAATTTTAATCCTAGAATTCTAATTGTTTCATTTTCATATAGCATTTCACATAGCTTTTTCATTATTATCACAACATCATCTCAACAATCATTTAAACATAGTAGTAGCATAATCTTAACATCATATCATTTAGCATTTCATATCAAATACATCAATCATGTATATGTAGGGATAAAATACTTGCATTTCATCATAGCATCTCATTTTTTAGGTTGTCATCTAGTAATTCATGTGCAAAATAAATACAATCTAAGAGCATTCATGATTTAGAGGATCCTTGAGAATAAAGAACAATGGAATGGTTTTAAGGAATAGTTTTTTCAGTTTTTTTGTTATTTCGATTTCCTTAATGTATATGTTTCATTGGTGTGTGGTTTGGATTTGATATTTCTTACACATATTTTATTCCCCACATACAAATAGAATTTACAAGCTTTTTAATTCTCGGTAGATCTCCCATGGTCTGAACATAACTGATTCTTGACAATTTATCAAAATTCATGTGACACATTCTCATGTGCCATAACCAACTGACATTTATCCAAGTCATAAACATCATCCATCAACACCTTTCATTTGATAAATATTCCCTTCAAAAATATTTCTTCCAAACCTTTAACATAGTAAACATCATCAATATGATGCTTTCCATCAAAACTTACTAAACCTATCCCACATATTTTAGCACTAGTATAATCTCCAAACATAACCAAACCTCCATCATATTTCTCAAGTTTCACAAACTTACTCTTGTCACCAGTCATGTGATGTGAGAAACCACTATCAACTACCCAAAAATTATTTTCCTATTTAGCATGTAGGGTAGAGATAAATATGCCTTCATTTTTCTCCTTCTCCTTCTCCTTCTTCGGAGGACTTTCCTTTGACTATTTTTCTGAATTAGTAGTAGGTTCATCCTCAATCATCAAGAAAAATCATTCATTGTCATTTGGATCTTCATATTTTGAATCTTCATTTGAAATACTAGCATTCTCATTAACATAGTAAGCTTTGTTATTCTTCTTTCCTTTCTTTACTTTCTCATATATTTGTTTATTCTTTCTAGTTCTTTTTAGAAAATTTGTAGCATAGTGACCATTTTATCCACAAATAAAACACTTAAAGAGAAATTTAGCTTCATACTTACTAGAGCCTTTTCTCATTCATCTTACAAAGTTAGCCTTGATTTCATCACAGTTTTCTTCATCCATATCTTCAATTTTTGTAGATTTAAAAAAGTCTCAGTTTTACCTCCACTTCTTAGATTCAGCTTCCTTATTTCATAAGATGTCAAAAATCCTAGCAATAGAACCTTAGTAAAAGTCTTATAGTCTATAGTATGCTCAATACCACTCACCTTTTCATCATAAGCATTAGGAAGAGTTTTGAGAATCTTATCTACAATTCTGGTTTCATCTATAGTAGTGCCAAGGGATCGCACTCTAGCTACTACCTCATCCAATCTTTATACATAGGCTTTGAAATTGTCATCTTCAGACATATGTATAAGATCAAACTGTGTTTCCAAATTCTATAGTTTTTCCTCTTTTACCCTCTCATCACCATCATGTTCTCTTTCTAAAGCATCTAAGACTTCTTTAGTTTTCTTCAAGTTTTGAACCTTAATCAACACGAAATGTACCAAACTATTCTTCAAGATGAAATTTGCCTTATTATTGGCTTCATGTGCTCTAATTTCATTAGGTGTACTCAAACCATTAGTAGGAGTGTAGGGATTCTTATAAGCTTTCTCTACATCATATCTACAGTACTCTAGAAATTCTTCCATCAATACTTTCCGGATACCATAATTAGTTCCATCAAACATCAAATAATCATAAACCATTTTTCTAGCCATCTCGGACCTTCCTCAAGTGTTTAAGCTCTTCACCAAGGAGCCAAGCTCTAATACCAATGATTGGATAGGACAACTAAGAGGGGGGGGTGAATCAATTGTCATAGATTATAACCTTAAAATTAATTACTAAAACTAAAATATAAAATAATTAAGTGATTAACCATCAAATGCCAATGCGCAAAACATAATAACACCATATTTACATGGAAAAACCAATGAGGGAAAAGCCATAGTGAGGATTAACTCATAATATAGAGAATAACAAAATAGATTACAAAAAGACTCATTGCCTAGAATAAGGCTCACTACCTGAGATAAGGCTTACTGCCTAAAATAAAGACTCATTGTCCATAGGGCTACAACTCAGAGGGCTCACTACCACAAAGATACAAAGAAGACAAAGAAGACTTTTTACAAAGAGACAAAAATCCCAATGCAACAAAGGATTCCACCACGATCACTAATCAACTTGCATGAATGATAGAGTTTTCCTTCTGCTCACTACATCCAAAAACTTAGTGTTAAGCTTCACACTAATCAAACACACACATAACTCACACACTTTTAGAATAGCATAAAATTCACATCTTCTCTTTCACTTATCTTCCTTATTTTCTTATGTACCATTTTCATTGCTAGAACATTCTATATTTATACCATCTCCAACCTTGAAAAGATACAAAGTTAGCCATCCAACTTAAAATTAAAATTAGGTTAATGCCAAACATCCTAGGGTGGAATTATAATGAGGGTGAACTAAACACATGCTTCAATAAAACCCATAATAGATCCAACACACTTCATCAACTTCAAAGATAGTGCTTGACACACAGTCAACCAAACTAGTGTAAAACACATAGATTAATTAAGCTCGATGCTTCCAAATTTCGAAACCATATTCAATAGAACTAGAGAAACACAAATCCAGAACCACAAGTCATAAGACCTCAATAAAGAGAAATCCAGACCAACAACAATTCTCCCAGACTTCAGCCAGAACATAGAAAAACATAGTTCACAAGTACTAGACCAACATCCTCAACAGTTGAATACCTATAATATTATTTTAATACAATTTTCTCAATATCCTCAACATATATAGTCAACAGAAACTAGTAGATAACCAGCTGACTAGTTGACATCAATTTCAACACTTTCATTCCTCTTTCCATTCTTGCAACGCTTATGTGCATGGTTTAACTACTTTCAATTTTAGTTTCTGCATTTAATAATTAAACACATTAGCAAAGTAAAAGTTTTGTGAATGCTTGTTGATGCTTTTAAAGGTTAAACATTCCACAACTAACTCACCCCCCTCTTAGTTGTCTTGTTCAACAAAATATACCATCCAAGGAATAAGTGGACTTAACAATGTAAATAGGACCCAAATAAGACTAGATAGGAAAAATACATATTTACACCAACACAAAGGAAGGAATGGTGAATCCACAAAGTGCTAAAATTTTCCACCCTTTAATGGATTTTTTGATGGACTGAAGGCATACACATCTCCTCAAGGTTTTGATCTTTGTTTATTGATTTTCTTGAACTTCTTGAAGACATACAAGGGTTAGATCTCACAAAAAATATGGAAACATAAACATGAAAAAACTCACATAAATTTTGACATGATGTTTGGATTTTGAATTGTTGTAATAAATAATTTAATGGATTCTCTTAACTTTCTTTATAATTCTCTTGATCATAATTATTTCTCTTGATTCTCAATCCTTTCAGTTAGTTTTCAAATGATACAATAACTGGGTATTTAGACAAACTATTCTAATTTCCCAAAAATTAAATCCCAATAGTTGAATTTAGATATTTTAATTTCAAATAGTAAAATGATTGCACTGAAAATATTTGAATTTGGATCCAAGATAGGGGACATAGATTCCCTAGGCACCAACTTGTCATAGGCCTATTTTCTGAAACTTAAGGAGTCGGGGATAAATTATTAAATGAGAGCATTTGTTTTATGCTTGCAAATTATCATAAAATGTTTTAAAGTGGGTTGTGGAACACATAATTTAGGAAATGAAGTGCTCAATTAGGTCTAGTAACTTAAGGGGGAGAAAAACATAGTGTGAAACTGTCAAGGGTGACAATTTACAAAACTAGACTAAGTAGATAAGCTCATAGTTCCAAGGACATCCACTTTTTTTTTCTTCACCTCTATTTTTAATCTATAATTTGTATAGGAGACATTAAAAATATTTGTGGTATGTTGCTATAAAGAATGAGTATAATGCATTTCCTACATCAGCACACAATACTTTGTCTCAATTTTCTACCAATGTAGGACATCGAAATCAACATTTTTCACCGAATTTTCACTTTATGAAACATATAGCAACTAAACCATTAATAATTTTCAGATGACATGAACTAGTGATATGTGAGAATTTTTGTGTAGATTCTAAATATATATATATTAAAATAGTATAAATAAAATGTGATTTTTTAATATAATTTTTATTAATTGAAACATCAAAGAATAGGTTCGGTAGGTTAACCAAAATGGAGATGAACAATGATGGACCTAATTTCTTTTATTTTGACCATTAGGAAATGATATCCACACAAATAACTAACTAATGAACCTTAGGTGAATCAACTCAATGTGAGATTCTTCATATTTCCTTATGCTTTGAGGACAGGGGTAAAGTTCAAAAAACACTTTTGGGAGAAAAAGTAAAACTAGAAAATCAACAAAATTATGCCAATTGAAACATGAAACAACAATATAAAGCTCAATAATAATAGAAACACGAAAATAATTATAGATTTGAGAAGGGAAGAATGATGTTTACTAGTCACCAAAAGTCACTTTTAGGAGGTTTGAGGGACTCATTCACCCGTGGGTGATTGGGTCTTTTGCCAGGGCTTTTCAACAACTTTTGGGAGCCTATGATATTGATTTGTAGCTTTTGATTTTTCCAGGTTTCAGTGTCAGAATGTCGGAAATCAGATCTATAGGTTAGATTCTTTTATTTGAAAACACCTTTGACAACTTTTGCAACTTTGACAACTTTTCCAATCTTGCACTTCAAGAGTTCTTCAATTCTTCTTCAACCTAAATCTGCAACTCACATACAAGAGGGAAAAATTGTTTGTTTTTGGTGAATGGGGGTTTTCCTTGGTCAAACCTCATTTGGGTAATTAAACCTTGAATTGAAATAAAGCATGAAAGAGGGAATGAAGAATGAACAAAATCACATTACTACATCACAATGTTAGCTCTAAAAACATTCATGATGCAAGAAGACTTTGACATGATGATTGGATCTTGAATGCTACAATAAGTCTCTAATATATCTACTCTTGAATATTCTTAATCATCAACTTTACTCTTGTGAAATTTCTCTTCAAAGTTCTCTTGAATTTCTTGAAAGCTGCTAGCTGAAACTTAGTGAAATAACCTTGTATTTTTAGGTATGTATCCTTAATTTCCCAAAATTCAAATATCACAAGCCAACATTGAAATATGGATTTGGGGACCTTAAAATACTACCTTAAACATATTTTAAATTTAGGTTCAAAGGCCTAGGGAGGACCCATTCACCCATGGGAAAAAAGGGTCCCAGGTCCCTATTCCTAGAACACACATTGCTTAAGGTAAAATGTTATGTGTTGGAATTAATTATTTTCAGGTTTCTCCTTTGGAAAATGTAATTTATTAGGCTTGTAAATGTAAAATAGGGCTTATTAAGGCATAATTAAGTCCAATTGAATTAAGAGGGCCCAAACAAGTGTGAAAATGTAAAGGGATATATTTTTCAACACTACATTAAGGAATTATTAAGTTCATTTTAATTAGGAGGGCCCAAACAAGTGTGAAAATGTAAAGGGATAAATTTTCTACACTACAATAACTTATTCTTTATAGTAAAAAATATTTTAGAAAAGAGATGTTTATGTAGTAATGCATAATTTATTTTATAGAAATGATTAAATTATATTTTTTAAATAAGATTTGTAACATCACTATATAATGCATGGATATTTATTCATAATTTTTTGTTCCATATTTTTTAAAATTGATTTTCAAAGTTAGAGTAATTATAATTTGGACATAAGTGTATGTCATAATGCATAATTTGTTTAAAATTATATTTTTTAAATAATATTTGTAACATCAATATATAATGAATGGATATTTATTCATAGGTTTTTGTTCCATATTTTTTTTAATTAATTTTCAAAGTTAGAGTAATTATAATTTGGAAACAGTTATGTCATAATGTATAACTTGTTTTGTATGTATTGAAATTCAATATTTTTGTTGAATAAATGACATCAATACATAGGGAAAATATTTTTTAGAATTTTTTTCTCTATTTTTTATTATTTCTCTTCTGTGAAATAAATACCATGGTGTTTGATGTAACACCTACATTCACAATATAGTCTTAAAAATAGTCACCCTTAACAATTTCACACTATGTTTTTCTCCCCCCTATGTGCTTCTAGACCTAGTTATTCCTTTAGCTATCCACTTTAAAAACATCTTCAAAAAATAAAAAATGGGAAATGAAATTATGTATTTTATATTCTTCACATAACTCTTTTTTCCCCGAAAAGCATGAATCTAGTCTAGGGAACCTCATTCCCTAGACCAACACTTTTGGCTCCAAATTTGAATATATTACTATTAATAATTTATTAAGATCCACTTTATTTTCTTTCCAAAATGTCATCTATGGACAAGTTGATGGCATGGCCATGGGATTTTGTATATAACATGTCATCAATTTATTATCCATAACATTGTATTACTTTATTATTATTTGTATAAAATAACATAATTTTCATACTTATAGCTTGAATATTCTAACTTAGTTATACTCTTTATTATTTCATTTATTAGCTATCGATATTTGATTTTTGAGAAAGTATAATAATTGCATATAAATAATAGTCAATTTATATATGAAATCCTAGAAGGATAGTTGAGAATCTATTGAGAAAATTGAAGATCCTAAAAATAGCCAAGAAAATTCAAGGGTAGAATTAGCAACATTATTACATAAATTTCATCAATCAAGTTCAAGATTGTAAGACATTAAGATGAGGGAATCAATCACGTGCACGAATTCATTATGATTAATCATTCCAAATGATGAAGATATATTGAGCTATCCTTTGCATGCTAGTTGCAAAAATCTATTATGTTTTGTAAGATAACCTTTTGTAAGACTATCAAAAATTCAAAAATCCATCAATAAAATTTTGTGCCAACTTGTGTTTGTCACTTCATCAAGGGTTTCACATCAAGGTAACATTGTCATTTATCATTCATCATTTTAGTCAATTGTTTTTGTTTTCACCTCTGTCAGACCTATTAGGAAAACAGTCAATAGCGAAACAAATTTTTCTAATGCCAAGTCTCAAAGGAGAAGAGATATATGTCTTTTAATGTTTACAATTGCAGTTCATTAAGACACACATGAAAGAAATAACAAAACATAGAAAAAAAAATATAACACAATTGAAACGAGATTTACGTGGGAAAATCCTTACGGGAGAAAAACCCACCACACCAAAGAAAGATCACTTGTATTACAACAATCAAATTACATGCAAGTTACAGTCTCTTCTTTTCAGATGAAAATTCTATAGCAACAACATTTCCCTGATCAACCTTGTATCGAATTACACTGTTGCAATGCATTCATTCAACATACAATTGAATTCACTCACTGATAATTCGACTAACCAACTAGACCATACCCTCAACCAAAAAACTGTTCATCCATCGCTCAAGCTATTCGTTCATTTCCCACAAGAAAATGGTCATAAAAGTTCAACTACCCAATTAGTTCACATTCTATATCTCTCATTGGTCTAAGACAGAACACGTAGGACAAACACTTGGTCAACCGATTTCAAATTTATCACTCATCGGTGAGACAACAGAGTGTGTTAAATTGATGTTAGATTGTCCATAGGCTATCACACATGGCACTGGATCCTATCACTTAGACTTTGGTGAAGTCTTCCTGATCTTCAAGACAATCAGCAAGACAATTGCTATTGCCAACACACTACGAAGTCACAATGAACATTCATGTCTCCCCAATGACCCAACAAACACTAAAACTATGCATATTGGAAAGAGTCACACTAATCGTTCACTAGGAGAAGATCCATCGGTGAGAGAAATACCATCGGTAGGAGATCAAGAGGTTATGGTGACAACACAAGTCTCCCCGATGCATTCAAAGCCAAGACTCTTCCTGACGATCTTCATCACCCAAACATCTACCATCAGAGTGAGTTGGAGATGTCACCTCGACTGTTCTGGTCACACCGATATCACCGAGACAACCACTAGGTCACGCCGACATCACCAAGACTTCTGCTATCAGAGTGAGTTTGGAAAATCACTTTAATAGATCATGTCACCTTGATGGTTCTCATTGCCAAGACAAATCCAAGGTCACAAGGATCTGATCAGCTACTCATCGGAAAGACATTCCAAAGGTCTCACCTATATTGCTCTTTCAGGAGTTCAATGTTAGTAAGCATTGAGGCACTTTTTCCAACAATCTCCCACTTGACAAAGATCTTACTAACACCTCCAAAGCACAACAAAAATACTGAGTTTTATGGGCACCAAGGCCCATTGAATTGGTACACCACCTGTACTTATTTGTGCTCATTGGTTTCATCAATGCATCTGGAACATTTTCCAAAGTATCCGCCTTTTCTAAAGAGACCTTTCCATCCACCACCATATCTCGTACAAAGTGATATTGAACATCAATATGTTTTGTCCTAGCATGGAAAGTAGGATTCTTTACCAAACAAATAGCACTCTGACTGTCATAGTAAATTGTAATTTTCCCTACATCAAACCCAGTGTTAGAACACAAACATTTTAACCAAATTTCTTCTTTACAAGCGTGTGTTTCTGCCATGTACTCAGCTTCCATAGTAAACAAAGTGACTACAACTTGTCGCTTTCTCATCCAACTAATTGCACCACCATTCAACATGAAATTATATCCACTGGTGGACCTTCTACTTTCAATGTCCCCTACCCAATTAGAATCCACATATCCATGAATGTTGAGATTCCTCTGTGATCCAACCAAATGTCCATGGTAACATAAAGCATAGTCTGAAGTGCCCCTCAGATATCTAAACACTCTTTTCACAGCATCCCAATGTGTCCTTCCTGGATTCACCATAAATCGACTAAGAACTCCCACTACTTGGGCAATGTATGGCCTTGTATAAACCATTGCATATATTAAACTACCAACTGCACTAGCATAAGGCACTCTATCCATGTCCTCCATCTCAGTAGGAGATTTTGGACAATCTTCAACAGATAGCTTTGTTCCCTAAAAAACTGGAACAACTAGCTACTTGCAATCATTCATACCAAATCTCTCCATAATAGTTTTAATATACTTACTCTAGCTAAGCCAAATCTTTTTTCCCTTTCTATCCTTGGTTATTTCCATCCCCAGAATATACCTAGCTGCACCGAGATCTTTCATTTTGAACTTTGTAGACAACTAAGATTTTAGATCATAAATCATTAACTTACTATTTCCTATGAACAACATATCATCAACATAAAGGGAAATAATAAGAATCCGATCACTTTCAGTCTTGTAGTACACACAATGATCTGATTTTGATCTTACAAATCCCAAAGACAAAACTAATGTGTCAAATTTCTGGTACCACATCCTAGGTGATTGCTTCAAACCATACATATATTTTTTCAGCTTGTAAACCAAATTTTATTTACCTTTTCTCACAAAGTGCTCAAGCTGGGACATATATATTTCTTCTTCAAGATAAACATGAAGAAAAACTATCTTCACATCCATCTGCTCAATCTCCAAATCATATGTTGTAGCAAGAGATAAAAGAAATCTGATAGATGTCACCTTTGCTACAAAATAAAAAATTTCCCCATAATCAATTCCCTCTACCTGGGAATACCCCTTCACAACCAATCTCGCTTTATGCTTTTCAACACAGCCATCTAGAACAATTTTATTTTTAAACACCCACTTGCAGCCCACAAAATTTCTACCTTTAGGCAATGGGACCAGATCCCAAGTATCATTTTTCCTTAATGATGCCATTTATTTATTCATGGCTTCCAACCAAGAATCTGAGTCAAACATTTCAGTTGCCTCTTTTACAATCCTAGGCTCATCCGTGTTAGTAATCAAAGCATAGGCACAACTAGAATCTAACATAGAGAACCCATACCTATCTGGTTGTTTCTTCTCACCTGTAGACCTCCTCATAGGCTGAGGCTGAGGTTGTGGCTCTTCTTCTTGTTCAGAAATCTCAGAGCTACTCGAACTCTCCTCAATTTTAGGTACACTTTCAATGTGTTGTTCCTCTTTTCTTGGAGTTAGAGGTATCTCAACATCATTCTTCTTTTCCTCTTCTTTCATCCCTGATTGCATATCTACTAAAGAAGGTTTTAGTTCTCAAAAGATAACACTTCTGATGTACAATACCTTCTTAGTCATATGATTCCAAAGCTTGTATCCTTTCACACTAAGGACATACCCAATGAAGATACATTTTTCAGCTTTGTTGTCCAATTTAGATCTTTTCACATCCGACACATAAAAATATGCTTCGCAGCCAAAGACCTGAATATGTCTAAGAGAGGGCTTCTTACCAGATGAGGCTTCCATAGGCGTTATATCAACAAGTGTTGAAGAAGGTGATAGATTCAATAAGTAACATGTTGTAGCCACAACCTCAGCCTAGAACATCTACTCCAGACCAACATTTCTCAACATACTTCTTGCCTTCTCCATCAATGTCATGTTTAACCTTTCATAAACTCCATTTTTTTGCAGAGTGTAATGTGTTGGTTTATGCCTCTTAATCCCATGGTCTTTGCAATACATTTCAAACTCATTGAAACAAAAATCATCACCATTTTCAGTCCTTAGACACTTTATTTTTCTTCCAGTCTAATTTTCCACAAGGTTTTTAAATTCCTTAAAATGACTGAACACTTCTGAGTTACTTTTTTTAAAATAGACAAATGCCCTTCTCGAATAATCATCAATAAAAGAAACATAATATTTAGACTTCAATAACGAAGGAAAATCCACTAGACCACACACATCAGGATGAATATAATCCAAAACACCAAAATATTTATGAGGACTAGAGTAGAATGAAACATGGTCTTGTTTTCCATATATACAATGTTCACAAAATTCAAAATCAAGATTACAATCATCAAGCCCCTCAACCAAGTTTCTATTCTTCAAGGCTTTCAAACCTTTTTCACCAATGTGACCAAGCCTTTAACGCCAAAGCATAGTCTTTTCAGCTGGAATTTTCACTTCCAAGGAATTTGCTCCAATAGGAACATTTTCATTCTTCTCTTTACGAACAACCTTTTGTGACTTTGCAGAGACACTGTTGCATTGAACAACCAGTGCATCCAACTTGAATAGAGTACCAATTAGGGCACCCCTAGCCAACACCATCGAGCCTCTAGTCATTTTACAACCATTGCTAGAGAACGTGACTTGCACTCCAACATCATTTAGCTTGCTTACAAAAATTAAATTTTGAGCCAGACTTGGTATATGCATTACGCCATCAATTCCCTTAATTCTACCATCAAGAAACTAAATTCTGACTCATCCACGACCAAATATCTCCAAAGATGAATCGCTTGCCAAATACACCTTTCCACCATCACATTATTCATACTTAGTAAACCATTCTCTATGATATGTCATGTGAAAAGATGATCCAAAATCAATCAACCAAACATCATTTGATGTCTAGGTTGCCAAGGCTGCAATAAAGGCATCTGCATCGCTCTGAGAAGAATCATTGTTAGAAGAATTCTTCTTCCACTTATTTTTCTCCTCTTTGCAATCCTTTTAGACATGACCAGGCTGCCCACAGTTACAAAAATTCACTTTGGACTTCTTACTAGGAGACTTTGATCTCCCTTTTGATTTTGATTTGGAATTCTTGTCCTTTTTCTTGCCTTTTTCTTTTGATCTTCCTCGAACGATAAGAGCCTCCTTTGCCATCTCAGAAGATTTCCTTCACATCTCTTTTGATAACAAAGAATAAACCACATCCTCCATTTTGAAAGTGGTTGTCATGCTCCCAATCGCCATCACCAAGTGATCCCAAGAATCTGGCAAAGAACATAACAAGAGCATACAACAATCTTCTTCTTCAATCTTCACACCTATAGATGTTAACTAGGAAATCAACATGTTAAAGGTATTTAAGTGATCAGCAACAAATTTTCCTCCCCCCATCTTCAAAGAGTACAACTTATTCCTCAAGAACAACTTATTTACCAAGGACTTGCCCTGATAAATACCTCTCAGTCTTTTCCGCAATGTAGAGATAGTCTTCTCTTCATGAACGTTTAGGAGAATAGAGTCTGCCAAACAGAGTCTTATCAACCCTTTTGATTTTCGATCTACGAGATCCCAATCTTCTTGCTTCATGGCTGTAGATTTCATTCTAGACACAACAATCCCAAGATCACGATCCACCAACAGGTCTTCCATTTTAAGTTTCCACAACTCAAAATTACTGTCGTTGAATTTCTCAATTTCAATTCTTCCAGACGTACTTGTCATTTCCATCTTAATCTATAATTAAACAAATTCAAGACTTCTAAAAAACTCCCACTGAACAAAAATTGACACAAAAAACCAATCTACCCACAAGGATAACACAACTGGCCAGGCTCCGATAACACTTGTTAGGAAAAAAGTCAATAGTGGAACAAATTTTCCTAATGCCAAGTCTCAAAGGAGAAGAGAGATATGTATTTTAATGTTTACAATTACAGTTCATTAAGACACACATGAAAGAAATAAAAAAACTGAGAAACAAACACATAACACAATTGACACCAGATTTACGTGGGAAAACCCTTACGGGAGAAAAACCCACCACACCAAAGAAAGATCACTTGTATTACAGTAATCAAATTACATATAAGTTACAGTCTCTTCTTTTCAAATGAAAATTCTATAGGATAAACATTTCCCTGATCAACCTTGTATCGAATTACACTATTATAATGCATTCATTCAGCATACAATTGAATTCACTCACTGGTCATTCAACTAACCAACTAGATAACCAACCAGACCAGACCCTCAACCAAAAAACTATTCATCCATCGCTCAAGTTGTTTGTTCGTTTCCCACAAGAAAATGGTCACAATAGTTCAACTACCCAATCAGTCTGCATTCTATATCACTCATTGGTCCAAGACATAACACATAGGACAAATGCTTGGTCAACCAATCTCAACTTTATCGCTCATCAATGAGACAACAAAATGTGTCGAACCGATGTCAGACTCTCCATAAGCTATCGCACATGGAACTGGCTCCTATCGCTCAGACTTTGGTGAACTCTCCCCGATATTCAAGAGCATCGGCAAGACAATCTCTATCGCCAACACATTGGGAAGTCACATCGAACATTCATGTCTCCCCAATGACCCAACAAACATTAAGACCGTACATATTGGCAAGAGTCACACCAATCGTTCACTAGGAGAAGATCCATTAGCGAGAGAAACACCATTGGTGGGAGATTAGGATGTTATGCTGACAACACAAGTCTCCCCGATGCATTCATTCCAAAGACTCTCCTCAACAATCTTTGTCACCCAGACATCTACCATCAGAGCGAGCTAGAGATGTCACCCTGACTGTTCTGGTCATGCTGATATCATCGAGACAACCACCAGGTCACACCGACGTCGCCAAGACTTCTATTGTTAGAGTGAGTTTGGAAACTCACTCTGATAGATCATGTCACCCTGATGGTTCTCATTGTCAAGACAAATCCAAGGTCACAACGATCTGATCAACTGCTCATCGGTAAGACATTCCAAAGGTCTCACCGATATTTCTCTTTCAGGAGTTTAATGTCAATAAGCATTGAGGCACTTTTTCCAACAAGACCTAGGGTATGCCATCTTGATCATCATCAATCACTATATGTGGAGGTAAAATAAAAAAATGGGGTTTGACTTAGGCAAGCCCCTATATGACATAACCTTTTTACTTATTTTCATTTTTATAGATCATATCTAGATGTTTCAATAGGTGATAGTCTCACAAAACAAAGTATGAGCCTTGATCCACATCTCAAAACTTTCAAATCTCGAAGAGAAAGAGTCCAATATAGGGAACAACACACCCTAGAACAAAAAATTAAAGCTTAATTTTCATTAGAGGTTCCTCTTTGTTTCTCAATATTAGATCTAAGTTTATTTTGTAACATTTTGTTTTTGTCTATCCACTAAATTACATTTTTAGATCTAGGGTTATATGTCAA